>JANHFT010005793.1:8889-36341 GCA_032467955.1 Pseudoxenodon macrops | reverse complement strand
TTTGTCTGAAGTGGTGTAGGGTTTCCTGCCTAGGCAGGGGGTTGGGCTAGAAGACCTCCAAGGTCCCTTCCAACTCTTCTATTCTATTCTATTCTATTCTATTCTAGTCTAGTCTAGTCTAGTCTAGTCTATATTCCATGTTCTATTCTATTCTATTCTATTCTATATTCCATTCCATGTTCTATTCTATTCTATTCTATTCTATTCTATATTCCAATCCATTCCATTCCTATTCCTATTCCTATTCTATTAAGTGATGGCATCAGAAGGTTCTCAAGCACAGCAACAGTGGACTTTTTCGTTATGACCGTCTAAATCATTGTCTTCTGCCTTCCAGCAAAACCCTTTCTACGACTTCTAAATGCATAACATCACACTTGTGGCCAGCAGGCACGTGGCACCTTAAACAGAAGGATTACAGATATTCTGCTCACAGTGCAACTTAAAAGGGAAATTCTATCCCAGGCATGATATCACAGTCCACCTCAGAGAAGTTCAGCCGGGTTTCATATCACCGGTGCCACCGATGTAATTACACCCCCCCTCCTCTGGTTACAAAATCTCCAGACATTTCAAACCTTACTGGGAAGCCGAGTTTGGAATCGAAATATCGAGTTAAAACCATGAAAAGCATCCAAAACAAGCAATTATATTGTTCTACACTTGGGTCAAATGTACAGGGAGACCAGTGGTGGGGTTCAATTTTGTTTACTACCGGTTCTGTGGGCGTGGCTTGGTGGGCGTGGCTTGGTGGGCATGGCAGGGGAAGGTTACTGCAAAATTCCCCATTTCTTCCCGATCAGCTGGGGCTCGGGAGGCAGAGAATAGATGGAGGCGGGGTCAGTCAGAGGCGGTATTTACCAGTTCTCTGAACTACTCAAAATTTCCACTACCGGTTCTCCAAACTGGTCAGAACCTGCTGAATACTACCTCTGGGTGCAGAGCAAGCCCAAGGCCTGTAGAGACCCAGTGGGGCAGTATAGCATCCCTGTAGCTGGTGATAAGGGTGGACGGATTGCCAAGCGATTGAGGGGGCACTGCAGTGGCTGTAATGCAAGGGTCATAAGTCCCTTTATTCTGGGCTGTCATCATTTCTAATTATTGCTGAATGAATGGTCATAAGTACCTGTATTCTTTCTCTTCTCTGCGTTTGTGTAAAACCTTCATAGCTCTTACAGGGGAAAATGTTATCCAAATCAGAGAAGAAGAAAAATTTCATTTATGGCTCAATTTTTTTCACGATGAAAACATATTATCCAATCAGTTGAGAGTGTCACCTAAATCATGAAAATATAAATGGCCTGCTTAAGGTGAATATGAATGTATCTGTGAACAAGAGGCAAGAAAATCAACCCAATGATTATCTCAGTGATCACACATTCAGGGTATCTTCTGTAAAAATAAAAAAAGCATCCCTGTGCATATTAATGCTTTATATAATGAGAGTCTAGTTATAGACATAGATTTACCTATTAGTTCTTTATTTTCAGAGGATTTTTTTTAACTTTTCCCTATCTTCAGCAGAGACTATTTGTGACAACAGTCCAGAAACCTTGACGTGAGTTTTAATCATCCCAGTTTCCATTTTGCCATGATGGTCTATCTTGAGTAAAATTGTGGCTATAAGCTATATTCTGCTTCCATGTTTTGTAGGCTGCTAGCTAGACCCTAGCAATTAAATAAATAATTAAAATGGCCACTATTAGCTGCCACAGCCTGAAAAATCTTACTGTTGACAGCTGGTCAATGAGCAACAAATGAGAAGTAATAATGCCTGACTTGAAAAATACTGCTTGCATTCCTAGCCCGAAGCTAACTTAGCAATATGTTAGGATCAATCGCCTTTTCTTTTCTGTCTGAGTTTAACTCCAAATGATAAAATCTACTAATGCAGTTATGCAGATCACCTTCATCTACATGCCTGTTGTTCAAAGCATTGTAACCCTGTAGCAGAAGTAAGCAAAACAAAGCTACTATGGTAGAGTCTAAAAATGTCAAGGGCAATGAGATGTCTCTTCACAGTTCAGATTCTTGTCATGGAATCATTAAACTGTTTTTGGCTAACTCCTGCTTTTCCATTTTCAGCATCTGATTCTGCCTGTCAACTGCCATATGGTAGAAAGATGCTTAAGGAAATCATTTTATTTGTTAGTTGTTTTTTGCAAATTTCAACATGTGCTGGTTTGACCCCTCATGTCTTAGACTAAAGATACAGATCAAAATTGGGTGTTCATCAAATTAGCATGTTTCTGAATTTTATTTGATTATTTATTAAAAAAAATGTTTGTCCGGCATTTCCATTGTGTGTGTGGTTTTTTTTAAAGCAATCCCAACGGAGGAATATGAGAAAGAGAAAGAGAGAGAATTTAAATCCAGCTACCATTAAGAAATGAATAATTTAAAGGAACCTCTAAAAGCATTGTTTAAAATGGTGAGTCCCTTAAAATGGGAAAATATTACCATTTAAAATGCAACACACAATTGACTTGGGGAATCAAGAGTCTGGTTAACTGGTATTTTTAATTGTGGTAGAAGTTTATAAACCAGTGCAACCTCAATTTAAAAACAAACCAAAAAACTATTTTTAAAGAAAGTTATAATGTAAATTAATATTAAAAATACTTAATTGTGTGGTAATTAAAATGATTCTTTAAAGAAATGCACAGGTGAAAAGCTACATGTTATTGATTATGCATATATATGTAATGATGAATACACACCAGGGGTGGGATTCAGCCTATTCGGACCAGTTCAGGTGTACCAGTAGCTCTGACAATCAGCTGAGAGCAAACCGGTTTGCTCCAATGATCAGGTAGCCCCGCCCCCATCCCTGCACTATACCGACCTATATTTCCTTTGTTTGAAGCCCAGCTGAAAGGTGCGAAAGAGCGGATTGCCGTGCCTCAGCTGTTTTACTCATCAGGGCTGCAGTAGAAGGTAAGTTTTACAGTTGTTTTCAAATGCACTGCGCATATGCAGAGCATGCGTTTGGTGCACGTGCGAGCAAAGCAAGCATGCTTGCGTGAAGCGCGTGTTCAGCGAACCGGTTGTTACACTGGTTGAATGCCACCACTGATACACACTGCTTTGTTCATTTTAACATGGAGTACTGTAATTTCTCTGCTTGTTTTCTGTTATCCAGTCACGAGACTCTGAGTTCTAGTCCTGTCCTTAGGCATGAAAACTGTTGTGTTCTCAGTAATCCTCTCTGCATTTCCTAATCCCTATTTACATGCACCATCGCTGGTTGGCTAACTAGTGGCGGGAAATTTCAACCAATGTAAGTTGTCGGCCAGCAAGCCAGGGGAATCCCATAAAAGCGGGTTCCCCAGGGCCTGCCGGCAGTCCGGATTTACTACGCATTGCTTCCAATAAACAAGAGCTGACTGTTCACTGCGACTCGAGTCTATTTACTCTGCGCGATCCAACACACTCAAAAGTTTGTACTTATATTATTCTGGTTGCTCCTAATAAAGATATCATTCAAATATGGGCTGAGGATTTTTTTTCATTTAGGCAATTAGATGGCAATTAGCCATCAATGGACACTGGCTAATTGCTTTTTAGGTGATATTTAAGATACATAATGTTATCACTTAAGATAAATTCTGCTTCCAGAGCAAAAGGATGTACAATATTTATTATGCATTTTTTGAAAAGTTGTCATTACATTTTTGGAAGGCTATTATAAAATGCTACAAAGTTTGCACAACAAACCTCAAAGCCTAGAGCATTGGCTAAAATGGCTCTCTGGCCTGGTTACCCAAATGGAAATATTTCTTTCACTTCTGTGCCAGGGCAAAGCATCTGGTCTGTTAACCATAGCAAGAGAAAGATTAGGGATTATGAACTTGTGCTATATGAGGAAAGGCAGAAACACTGGAAGTTTTCACAAATTGGACTAAAACAACAGTTTGATTGGAAATGTATAAGACTCCTTCCTTGAGCAGAGGTTTGGACTAAAAGACCTCCAAGATCCCTTCCATCCATATGATTCTGTGTTTCTAATTTCTTATGACTGTGAAGATTGAGTATATCACCAAGACCTAACAATGTTTCAGCTGACTTAATGCCATCTTGGAACAGATTTCAAACCACTGCAGAGTTCATGAATTCTATTTGCCCAGTCTATAGTTGTTTTTCTTCTTCTTCCTTATCCCTTTTTTTTAAAGAATATTTGCCTGATGTTACTTTGAGTTATTTCAGTCACACCTTAATAAAGATATCATCTAGCTATAAAAATTAATAGTTTTTCCCCTAATGGGCCAACTATGATTGCTTTTATCCAACTTAGATGCATATCAGACAGTCCTAGTCTTTTGCATGAACAAAATGGTAGACTACATGAATATAACTATCATACAAAAGTTATGGTAAATTGCCATTCCATAATATCTATCATGAGATCTATTTAAAATCTATTAACTGTCCTCTTTAGGCAGCTACGTAGTACAATACCAAGTTATTGATTTCCTTTGTTTTGATAATTGGAATGATAGTACAAATGCAACATCTTTGTCATGCCACTCATCTCATAATTATAGATAACCATTAATAATGCTCCAATTGTTTTCCATAGTGAGCCATGCAAAGAGAAGGAGTTCCATACATGCATAGAAGTAAGATGCAAACCCAGATGCTGGGAAATGTTGTCTGCAACTTTCACATGTATTTTTTTATATTTGCCTAAGCCTCTGTGCCTCTGTGAATTTTAACACATTCTTAGGCAAATAAATGATTTGAAATTAGGTAAAAGTAAAACCAAGCAGGTACTACCCTTGAGTTGATATTTGGAGATTAAGAAAAAAAGAGAGACCTGGTGCCCTTTTATTTACTCCTCATAGAGAATTACAAAGCATTAAACCAACGCCTTGTCTGTTTAAAATAAATGGTTAACCCATGGAATCAAATTGGCTAAATGTTCCAGAGGAAAACACACTTTAACAAGAAAATCAACCCTGCCAGATCCCCTGTAATGGTGTCATTTACACTCAAGTCACATGAGCTTAAAACGCAAGACCCTTTCATAATTAGGTACGTACACTATACCGGCTCCCTGCCTAATTAGCAAATTATGTTGAAAATAGCATCCTGCTAATTAACGGTTATTATGGCATTCCTGAAGCTGAAGCTTTAATTATCACCAGTCCTAATGCTTGTGTACAGGGGGAAAACTTTCTTTAAATGATCAATAAGGGCAGGGGATTATTATCAGGCAAATCTGCTGAGTGCTGATTAATTTGTTTGATGCAAAGTTGCTGCGTGTTTCATATTATTTTATCGAAGTTGCAGGAAAAAGGTACATAATTCTGTTTCATTAGCAACCACCGCTATTTATCACAGGAAGATGCCCCTTTCCTTTTTAGTTGTTTGTTCAACTCTCTCTGTGTTTTTGCCTGCACCAGCATCAAAGTCAAGAGCAAGGAAGTTTTAATTAAGTGACACTAATGAGGTCGTTGAAAATGATACTTCAGCAATTCAGCATGCTGTTAAATGTGTTTATTCTATAATGTCATCAAAGGTTATTGTTTTCCCTTGTAATAGATAAAATTCATTACCATAAGCATTGTATCTCCAAGTGTAAGAAGCACAAGATGCAAGTTAGTGAGGTGTATTCCTGTTACATGTCTTTTTTTTTTTTAAATCTTCCTCCGCAAATGGGTAGATATTTACACTTCTCTTCAAAGTTCACTACTTCGCTCGTGGCATTCTTTAAAAAAAGATCATATTATACTTAGTGAATTCAGAACATAATTTTGATTATCCATAAAAACTCCCAAGAAGATATTTATCTGAACTGCTTCCAGTGCTTTAATTTTCCAACAATAATGACAACAACCGCAACGATACTAACTATTCTTCTTTGGTATGCTAGCCTGTATTTTGTTAGCTAAGCTAAGGAGCCTGGCTTTCTGACTGCTGGTTATTGCCGATTCTCATCCTCCTAAAAATCAATTGTTCCAATGTAATATAAATGTGTCTTCTTGGAAACAACACCAGGGCACATTCACAGGAGCCACAGGTGGTAAAGCCCAAATAAGTGAATATTTGTAAAGGGAAAAACTGGAGGGCAAAGCAATCAGACTTGGACTCAAGGAGGCAGGCTTTGTAATTCCACCAGTGATGACACTGCCTCTCAAGTTACAATCAAAGGTCTTTGTGTGTATCCGTCCTTCTGGATGTAATACACAAAGTGGCTGCAACTTTCCGCTTCATAATCAAGGCACTTGAACTTTTCCTCGTATTGCTTTAGAGAGTTGCCAACAGCTCTGATACTGATACTCAGCTGAAGAACTCTTATGAGGAAAGACTCTTATGGCTCTTATTATTTTGGCTCGTAGAAAAAATATATATATATATATATTTTCCAAACTCTTCCTTCAGCTCTTCCTCTAATACCTCTTTTATGCATTCCCCCCTCTTTCTAGATGGTGAAACTCAAGGGGCTAGATTATGTATGCGGAAATTCATTACAAATTACTACAAACAGCAAAAACAAATATCCCATTCGGTGTCATGGTTCCGGCATAAGGCTGGAAACCATGAAACTGAGACATCTAGTTCCACCTTAGGCACAACTGTGTGACCATGGGCCAGACATTCTCTTTCAGCCCTAGGAAAGAAGTAATGGCAAACCACTTCTGAAAAGCCTTGCCAAGAAAAATACAGAGTTTTGTCTGGGCAGTCTCCAAGAATACATACCGTACATACATACATACATACATACATACATACATACATACATACATACATACATACATACATACATACATCTCCTGGAATGATAATCAGCTTCATTTTCCGTTCTCATCTAGAGTGCACCTTGAAAAGGTGCAGAACAGAACCTTATATATCTTTAGTAACATCACAAGAACAAGGGGCAATTGTTCCTTACCTAGAAGGAAAGCTTTTTCAGTATGCTAACCACAATGTTGTTCCAAGATGGGGCTGTTTGGTAGAAAAGCTGTGATATTTTTCCAAGGCTGCACTCACAATTGTAAATCAGCTGAGATTAGTTTTGACATCCTGGGAATGTCTTAGACAGTAAATGCAAGATGTGGGATGTTTCTACAACTACAAAGCTAGTACATGCTTAAATAACACTACTAAGCGTTATTTTTTTTAACATTAGAAAAATAATGCCATCAGTCTCCTGCATTAACAAATGACTCTATTTAGAGTGGGTTTTTTTTTAATCCTTTGCACTACCTGATGTATTTACCTCTATCATTAAGAAGTGCTGGCTTTTCACAGTGGCTTTACTTATGCCTAAATACACAAAGGTATCATAAATAGCAAACTAACAGATACTGGGAGAGTAGCGTATAAAAGAGATCAAAGCCAACAGACCATGCAGTCATTTCAGAATCTTGGCTGGCTGCTCTTGTAAATAGGAGCGCTTCTAAAGCAGAAAGCATTACTGTATTTATATATGCCTTGACTGACAGCTCAGTTATTAACTTTATAGAAACACAGGCAAGGTAAGCCCTTAGGAATGTTTGCTCTATCGGTTTCTGTCTGAAAGAAAATGGAAGCCAAGGTACAATAGCTTGTTCTCTGTTTCCCCAAAGTATTTATTTTAGAACCATGCAGTATAAAAGAGTGTTTTCTCAAGTCAATGAACTTAAGCAATGTTGTTTGCTTTCTGGTATTTAAGCATGTTGCCTCGCTGTTCCGTGAAAAACAAACACCACATTCATCAATCTACTTTTTTCCTTTTCATTTTACTGATATTGAATTATTCTACATTCTCGCACATTCTTTTTCTTGGCTTAATAAATTTGAATTATATATCTGAATAATTCACAAAAATAATTTGTAACTAAAGTGACAATGCAGAAATGGTGCCTAAATTGTTTTCTCTACTGTCCTACAATAGAATCCTAACCATTACAGGGAGTGCTTGATTTACAACCATTCATTTAGAGACTGTTCAAAGTTACAACTGCACTGAAATAAGTGACTTATGACTGGTTTATAACAGTTGCAGTATCCTCATGGTCATGTGCTCAACTTTGGGCACAACTGGTGTATATTTATGACAGTTACACTGCTCTGAAGTCACATGATCACCATTTATAACGTCCCAGCTGGCTTTTCTGATAAGCAAAGTCAATGGGGGAAGCCACATTTGCTTAACAACCACATGATTCACTTAATAACTGCTGTGACTTGCTTAACAACTGTGGCAAAAAAGGTTGTAAAATGGGGCACAACTCACTTAACTGTCTTGCTTAGTAATGGAAATTTTGGGCTCAGTTGTGGTCATAAATCGAGGACTACCTGTATTACTCTGCCATACTGGATTGCTACCACACTGCAGTCTTTCTCAAATGTTTGTTATTTTTTAAATTGTGCTTAAATTGGTATGGACTAGAATATCTCCTACAATCACTAATCTTTGCAAAGGTATAACTGATAATTTCTTTTGCAATATCTATTTAAACAATTCAGCTGGTTGTATTGTTCCACAATAAGGTCCTATCTTTGTATCAGCATTTTATTTTAGCTTGTACTTGGATGCCTTTAATTTTAAATTCCCTGTATATGTTTGTGTATTATATTTTAATCCTGCCTTTATTACTTTATAATTAAATCAACATATAAAATACATCTTCCTGTTTCCCCCCCTTCCCCCCAGCAATAACCCTGTGAAATAGGTTGGACTGAGAGAAAGTGACTAGTCCAAAATCACCCAGCTAGCTTTTCTGCCTAAAATGGGACTAGAACTCACAGTCTCCTGGTTTCTAGGATAGTACTTTATGTCCTACAACAAACTGACTTCTTCCAAAAATATAATGTTTTTTAAAATAAAAAATTTGTATACTTGTTTGTTGTAGTACTACTTGAATTTCCCCCCTGATAGAATACCTGCTGAGAATGCTTTTCCAAGGAAGGCTTGTGTAGTCTAGCACCAAAGAAAGATTGTTTCCCAACTTCCTTTAAGATGTCTGCTTTATATTACCTGCTACTTGGAGGTCGCCCCTCCCCCCATTCTGCTAGTTATCTTATGAGTTTTATTGTTCCATGTAAACTATAAAGAATACATTGGTATAAGAGTAGGATGAAATAATTTATAAAATATAGTTCAAAACTCATCTGGACCTCCATTTTAGGTCTTGCATTTTCAGAGAAGATAGTTTATATTTTTGTTTGGTCAAATTAATATTAATGATTAATTTGAGGTTGTTCGAGTTTGTAGTTGTACTTTGGTAATCCAGTAAATCATAAGATAAAGCACAGTTGATATTAAAGACCAAATATTCAAAGTTGCACTGTAACAAATATTTATTGATGTGTCATATCTTAAAAACAGGATTTATATAGATACAAAATATTGGAAAACACACATAGTATTTAAGATACACTACAAATTATTACACATGTAGAAAGAGTAAAATAAAATAATCAAAGGTATCTTTTTAGTGACTATCGATTTGTACGCACATCTGATATTAGCATTTGCTAAAACAACTTGAGTATTTTTAAATTAATAACTGTTTCTACTTTGACATCTGAATAAATATATTTTGTTCTTAAAATGTGCCAAAATTCCAGACAGCTTACATAAAGTTGGAACTTTCCTATAGTTCATTACAATTTATCATCACTGTGCCAGAGATTCTACAGTTCCATGATTCCTTGGGTATAGTTGGAGTAGATTAACAGGAAGTTGCTTGGACTTTCATGTTCCATAAAGAAGCTTGCAATTTAGGAAACACTTTTCTTTCTTCAGACGTTTTGCCACTAAATTCTTATCAGAAGATACTTTTCCTTTACTTTTGCATTAAAACCACATTTCAGCTTTCTATTACATTTTCAAAAGTTCATTCCCTTCCTTTTTAGTAAAAAATATGCTTTCATTGAAATATTGATAGGTAATGACCTACAGATGTGATGGAGTAATATTTCTGAAGAACTCACCTTTTGCAATTTTATTCTCTAATATGACTTTTTAGTGCACTGCTTTCAAGGTACAGTATTCTTTTGAAAGGAACTCTGGTTTCTTAATTCTTGACATTAATTAATTATTTAAGTAATTAATTAAGTAAATTTATATGGCTACCTATGCATGACTCTGAATGACTAAATTGAAAACAGAATAAAAATACAGAAAACAATAACAACTTTAAAAACAGTAAAATAATTTGGCTACTATGTTATTTTATGTTAGCACAATCAAGATCCAGAAACAGGCTTGTTCTTACTACCGTATTAGGGTCTTGGGCTTGATGGCAAAGCCAAGTTTGGAATGCCCTGCAAAAGTCCAGCAGGGTTGGGGCAAATCTAATCTCTAGGGGAATGATTTTCTGGAGAACAAGCACCACATCACATTTTGTTGCATTTGTAATAGGTTTTTTACTATGAAAATGCAACTCTTCAGAAAGGAAGTAGTTTTAATTTTAGTGAATATATAATGGTTTCATGCTGACTAGGAAGATAACCAAAATAATTCAAAGTAGTAGTATTCTTTGTTTTTTTGTGAAATCAAACTTTATTCCCTTTGTTAAGTATGGTAATTTTTGTAACAAGAATAACTTGGATTAGAATTTTAAAAGTTGCATATGTAAGCAGCAAATACTGATGTTGGCATAAAAAATACATGCTGATTTTTCCCCACATAGCAACATATCGTATATCATATATCATATAAATATAATATGGCAGGTTTTATTCTGCCCAGTTTGGGGTTTTTTTTGTCAGCATTTCTTTTAATTAAAGACTTTAAAGATTGAAATAGGGTATTTCATAAGAAAGTAATGTGCTCTACCATTGAGCCATGGTTATAAAGTTGAACCCTAGCTTAGGTAGAATTTTGTTTAATAAATTAAACATCTTCAGACTTTTTCTTTTTTATTCTAGCCCTTTTCCACTGATGCCTTTTCAAATTTCCATATGTTTGAATGCTTTCCTAACTGTGGCTCTTGCTGCTATTTGCCACTATTGCCTGAATTTCCCCCCCACTTTTTCGGTTCTTGAAGCCTGCTTGAATTTAAACTAGATATTGTCAGTTGAGAAGTAGTTAAATATAATGATCAGGAACATTATACTCCCTATGTAATCAGCCATGAAATTGCTGGATGCCAAGCAATTTGAAAAGATCTATATAAATATCTATATAAGTAAATATAGAGTGTTTGTTCATGCTTTTCTTAACTAAATTTCCATGAATTCAATACAAAACGAAATAATAAATTAATGTATAATTCTTTGAGCTTTATCTTGGGCAGTGGGGGGACCTAATTGAAAATAAGAATTTCCTGCTGTTGGTATACCTATGAAGAATTTCACTTGAAGGTTTCATTTTCCTGTTTTAAATGCACTATTTAAAATACTATACTAAAGCTCCTTTAATTTTCCCTTTGTAGAAAGACACTCATAATTATCTTCCTAATTTTACTTTAAAACACTGAGAGCTAATGGAAGTATAGATTTGATATGCTAATATACTGAGCATGTGGTTACTTATTGTTAAGCAAACACCAATGTTAGGTCATTATAACTAATGCATTAAAGAGTTGTGTTTTGCAGTCTGATTCACACCCACATATAGCACCCACTGCCTACCTGCTCACACTTGTACCTGCCTATAGCACCCAACTACATGCCCGTCTACCCACCTCTGGAACCCACCTGGGTGCCTGCTCATAGTACCTACCCACCACAGTCTCACCCACCTGCATTGCATAGCAATTAACTGCCCACTTGTAGTCTTGTCCACTGGCCAGCTTATTAGCCACCTAAAAAGGAAAGGCTTCTACTGATTGTGACTAGTGACTTCCTGCCAGCTTCCCCATTGACTTTGCTTTTTGGAAGCCCGCAGGAAGTAGCAAGTTGTGGTTACATTTAGTCCTTGCTTCATGATCCATTGTTCTCATTTAATGACAGCAATGGGGACTGTCAGGATTGTCATCTCTAAACCTCATGGTCATGGTCATGTCGTGTTTTTCAATTTCATTTCTTAGCAATAGAAATACTGGTCCCAATTACCATTGTTACCCAAGGACCTGCTCAGTGACCATTCAAAGACTTGAGGGTGCTGAAGAAATGGACCTGTGAGTGATCCTTGAACTTAGGACAGTCGCAGTGCCCTGTGGGAATGTGATAGCAATTCAAAACTACCTGCAGTTAATACAGCCTTCTATGCTGCCCTCCCCCAGCTTTTTCAATTATCTCCTCTCTTCTGGACTTAACATCCAGAGATGCTAATTTCTGTGCAAGCCGATGGGTGACAGCCGCAGGTGGGCAGTTGTATGCTGCTGCCATCAAGAAGTAAAGGACCCTGCCACCAAAGGCGGTCCTTTGCTCTGTACTTTGTCACCTACAACTGCTGGCTGAGACAGTCCTTTGCCATGGCACTGGAGCTGCTTCCCATTATGAGACATATATTTCTTTCTGTTTTCTCCATCTTAATTGCATGCCAGTAACATCATGGTGGGATAAGAGGGCCGCTCAAGGAGGCATGGTTTTTGGAAGACTGCTTCTGTTGCTGTGGAATCATGGGCAAGATGAGCCAGGTCGAGTGATATGGGGCACTTGTCATTCAGCAAACCAGTGGAGAAGGTGGGCTCCCAATCAGTCACTTTTCTGGGGCTTGGTGCATTGCGATTGTGAGGATGCTTGCTGTGTCATTGCTCTGAGACTTCTTATTGGGGCTCAGGACTTGCTTGCCATGCTGTTCGCCACGTCACTGGGGGACTTTTGTTGTTGCTTAAGGTGACACTTCTCAACAGTGGTTTCAAGCCCAGAAGAGCTGAAAGAAAGGTGGTCCCTTGTGTTGGAAAAACCAAGGTTCAGGGCTGGGGGGAACTAAGCCAGGAATGGCTTGGATCAGGCTAGTCCTTGCCTAATACTGTTTGGGATTTGTTTTTACATTGGCAATAAGGACTGCCAGAATGACAGTCACTTATTGGGGTGGTCATATGATGTTTCACTTAATTACATATTTGCTTATCCCAAGGAGTTGCTTTTCCCAATTAAAGTTGTTAAGTGAGGGCTTCCTGTAATGTCTTTCAGCTGTTTGCATATTTTCAAATGTAATTATCCATTTTGCCCTTTTTTTGTAACCCTCCTCCCAAGGCACACAGATTCAACTCCTTGTCCCAATTTTTTGCCATGAGTCTCTCTGTTTTCCTATCAGACACAGCTGTCTTTATCTTTGGATATATTCATTTTCCAGATCTATACTATTCATTGTATCATATAATATTTCATTTGCTTCAAACTATTTAGTTCACAGCCAATGTAGAATACCTTCCATACAAATGTACATTCACATTTCAAATTAAGCAACACACTTCTAATGCAATCATAAGCATTGCCTTATACACTTATCCATAAATACATTAAGCATATAAGAGGAGTCTGAAACACTTTGTCTTTCTGCTTTCCCAATGTATAAACAGTGTCTAAGTGTTCCATTTATTCTCTTGAATGCTTTACTTCCATTATGCTCCTACTCCATTCAGCAATCAACTTTTATCTTCATATTTGAAAATATGTGTAATTCAAGGCTATTTATCACTTTCAAGCCTATTCACTTTCTTTAAATCAACAAACAATTAACTTTCCTTTTCATTGATATATATTATTCAGTGACCTGCTGAAAAACCACAATTCGACTTAAACATCTCTTGCTGGGCACAAAGCTTCAGCGTGCCTCCCAAATTTGTTCATTGTTATTTCTCATGCACTTTCAATCAAAAAATTAATCTCTTTCTAGTTTTCATTCATTCTTTTACTACAGTGTTCATCCAGTTCTCAAGCACAGATGGAGTGTTCACACACACATTAAACAAGTTGCACAACCATTACATTTCTCCAATAACACCATCTATTCTGTAGCTCAGTGTTTTTCAACCTTGGCAACTTTCCTACAATTTCTCATGCTACAACTTTTTCTTTTTTATGAAACAATTTAGATTTATTACGTTTTAAATCTCATATGGTGTAGTTGTTCTAAAGTATTATATAGCAAGGAATACAAGTAATAGAAATGTACTTTGCATATGTAAAATTATACCAAACGAAAGATTTATCCTGTACCTGGACTTGAAGTTCTGTGTAGGAAGCTTTTGTATGGGGGAAGTGTTCAGTCCTGCCATATTCTATTTGCTATCAATTATTTTCAATCCAATAATAATTCTGCTATTTTGTTCTACCACTTCAATTGCTGTTTTATTAAATTTGGTGGTGCGGAGTTTCCTCTAAAAGCTGAAGCATTAAAATCATAGACTCTGATCAAAGTGTATTACATTTTTGGCTGCAGATTCCCTGGCTCTAGATTGCTGTAACTCAGGGGGTGTCAAATTTGATTTCATTGAGGGCCACATCAGGGTTGACCTCAGGGGCTGGGGTAGCGTAGCCAGGGTAGCTCAAGAGCTAAGGCAGGACTTCCCTCAGACCCTCTCTCACTCTCATTATAATCTCCTTCCTTCCTTTTCTTCTTTTTCCTTCCCTCTTCATTTCTTTCTTCTTCCTTCCTCTCCTTCCTTATTTTTCCTTCCTTGTTCTCTTCCCATCTTCCCTTCTTTTACTTTCCTCTTTCCCTTTCTCCTTTCCTGTCCCTTCTTGCATGCTCAAATGCAAAAGGGGAAACATTTCTCCTTTTGTTTTGTTTTTTTAGTTTGTTTTTCTAGCCCTCTATTAGCAAAAATGGGGCTTGAAGGGGAGCATGCACGGCACCCTGGGCTCCGTTTTTCGCCATAACAACGTTCTAATTGTTTACACATATTTTATAGTATCTTTCACCTGTTTTGAGTAACATGAACTATTGAATTGTTTCAGATTGTGCCCAATTACCTATAAATCTAGAAGACAAAGTCTTGAAAATAATGCATTGTCATAAACTACTAATTTTCTTATATTCTTCTACAGAATGACAGGAAGGGAGTTCTTTACTCGATTTCCAAGTCTTTATCCATTTTTGCTCAGTCAGTTGGAACAAATAACCAGTACAGCAGACAGGTAAAGAAACTCATTGTTATGTATCACAATAAACTGTTAGAGAAGCAGAAAATGGGTTGGTAGGATAATATTCACTGGACATACTTCAAAAATTATTTGGAAAAAGTACTTCAGACCTGGCACGAACATGCTACTTCTCTGCTGTTCATAAAAAAAACTAACTTTTTGGTTTTTTTGGCATCCATGTCAGCCTGAATAAAAGTGTGGTTTCTTTAAGTAGTATTTATTACAATTTATGGTATTTTTGTCTGGAAGCCTGAAAAATGTAGGTTGTCTTAGTGATTAGTTCTGAAGTACTTTTCCCTTATCAATTTTTACATTACTGACAACTCTTTTGGATACTTTTTAAAATCAATTAATTATTCTCTTCATTCTTACATATTTTTTGAACATAAAAAGATGACATTCTGCATTAAAATAATTTTAAGATTAATTTTAAATTAAGTTTTATTTTCAAATTTTAAGACATTTAAGAATTAACTCACATTGATATATTTTTTACTGGTGGTTTTGAGACTCAGCTTTCCTATAGAGAAAAAAGTAGTTTTAAAAATATCTTTAGTTTAGTTTAGTTTAGTTTAGTTTAGTTTAGTTTAGTTTAGTTTAGTTTAGTTTAGTTTAGTTTAGTTTAGTTTATTGCCATTACACTTTGTACAACAAAATTAAATGCCATCTTCAGTGTATATTATAACTATAAAAATAAAACACAAACACATTCACACATTCTATACCATTGAATTGAAAACCCGATATTGCATTAATATTGCACTATACAGTAGAATTCAATATAGTTATTGCCCTTTATTCTTTATGTTCTTTTATTGCAATGTATTTGGGTTATATGCTTGTGTACATTTTAAAACATATAAAAGTAAATAAATTTGGTCCATGACTATGAAACTCTATTCTTAACATTTGGCCCTTTATCTGCATGAACATTCAATTGAGAAAGCAATATTATAATTCAGACAAACTTTGCTTATTTTCATGTAGTAAAACTAAAGAGTTGAAGCTTCACCCAGGCTTATTTCTCTTGCTCTTGGTCTTGAGTAAGCTGTATCCATCACCAATGGATGGCACATATTCTGCCCTTAGCATGGCTTCCTTTGTTCCTCTTATTTTGAGGTAAGTTGTGTTTTTAATGCTTAGTTTTCCTTGAGAAAGTTCGTAGTTAATTTTCTTATGCAAAGTATTATTAGTTTAAAATGCTGTTTTCATTCATTCATTTACAACAATTTTTTTTATAGTAAATGTACCGGTAAGTATAATGTAGCATGTATATGGAGATTCTCAGATATCCAGATCATGATTGTTCCAAAGGTGCTTTTTCAAAAGGCAAAAGTGAGAGAGAAGATTAATTTTCTTCAGAGGCTAAACAAAGTGATTTTGCAGTAAAGTACCTAAGGCACTGCAGTTATTTTTCTGCCTGTTCGATTAATTTATGGACGGCAATGATGGGTATGAAGATCCAGTTGTATGGTCTTCCCACTGTCTTTCAAGAAGAGAAATGCCAAGATCTAGCTTAGTTCATTAGTAAACCGTGAGGGTTCGATTTTCTATCTGTATTTTTATAATTGAGTTAAAACTTGCTGTATTCTAAATGAATTATGCATACATCATGTACTTTCAACAAAAGATATTGGTCTTAATTCCATTGCACGATGGGCTGTAGTTCTTAAATAGGGCTCAACTTTAATTGGTTTTAAAAGCAAACATTTAAACTGGTTATTGCTAATTTTAATCAATAGAAGGAAGAGTCAAAGAGTCTTATTAATTGCATATTAGAAAATAATTCCCAACAATAAGATCTATTGTGGGTACTTTAATTTGAAATCCTATATAGAGCAGGGTGTTTAAATGGCCCCTTTGAATTTCATGAAGCAATAATTTCATTCATTCCTTGGATTTGTTCATTTATTCAATTAATTTCTGATTAATCTCAATCCCAGTTTAATTTGGGGCAGTGTACAAAGAGATTAAAAAAATATCGAAATAACAAGGAAGACTCAAAAGATCGAGCAATTGCTTAAGAGAGAAAGAATGTCAAATAAAGAATGGCAATTAGAAATATACAATGGCAGAAACAATCGGGAATAAATGATATTTAAAAAATACTGTTCCCCACTGAATATATAAATCATTGAATCCTAGAGTTGGAAGGCTTCTAGTTCAATATCCTGCCCAGGGTAAGAATCTTCAGACCATTCCAGACAAATTGCTGTCTAATCATTTCTTGAAAACCTCCGGTGATGGAGCTGTTCCATCGCTTAATATCTCTTGTAGTCAGGAAATTTCTCCTTATTTCAAGATTGTCTCCCTGTTGACTTCCTCTCACGAGCTTTGTCTTTCCTACAAGTGCTATGGAGAATTTTTACATCCCCTCTTCCCTGTAATATATTCCATCATATATTGGAGGACTGCTATCATGTCTCTGCTTAGCTTTTCTCTCCTTTAAGCTAAACCTATCTGCTTCCTTTAAGTGATCTTTGTATGATGTTTTCTACAAATTACAGTTCCTCAGTGTTCTTTTATTGTGTTGTCTAGAACCAGACACAAAACTGAAGTGCAAGATAGAGTGGTCATATCACTTCCCATTCTCTTGATATCGTGTTTATTATCCTGTATATGAGAATCCTAACGGTCGCAAATGTTTAGGGCAGTCTGTATGGCTGTCAGAGGGAATACCTGCTAATATATATATATATTTTGTGGCCGTAATGGTAGCATTGGGCAAAGGGGCTAAAATATACTTTCTCCTGTCAAGAGGCAGATGACGTGCATCACTAAGTCATAATCTATAGCTCATTCATAAATTGCATTAAGGAAGAATGGAAAAATATTTTGATAGGGCAACTTGGCATTGGTTCTAATATATAATATTTGATTAAAAGTAATGCAAAAGTAACATTGCAAAAGCTGTTAATTTTCAGCCTTGTGAGGTTATAAAATATGTAATAAATGTTAATAAATTTATGTTAATAATTTATGTTAATAAATGCTTAGTAATTTGTCAAGTTAAAACCATGACTTTTTGCTTTTAAAGCAAGTTGTGATGTTTTATCTAAATAGTTTTTAGGGGTGGCAGAGCCAATATTTAATGAAGGGGCTTGAAACTAGATGATGTTATGCTTCAAACATGGGGTTTTCATCTTTTCAACTTGGTCAATATTGATAGAAATATAAATATGGACTGTGGATTTGGATGTTGTCACTTGATTAGCTATTTGTTTGCTGAGGCAGGTCATATCTCACCTTGAGAACTGTGCAAATAGCATCGCCCTTGACTCCTGTTTTATTTTGTTTAAAAATAGAAAGTAAATTAAGATTGTGCCAGGTAGAATACATAATATGTTTCTGAGTCACGTGCAACTATATGTATGTATGTATGTATGTATGTATGTGTGTATGTATATATACAAAATATTCCAATAGTAATTTTGTGACTTTGTAATCTGTTGCATTTTGTTTTAGCTCATTATGGGGAGTAAGAAATGTATGATCCCATTTAAGATTGACTTGAATACTAATGGGGTTAGTTTATTCAGTTTGAATGTCTATGGTTCATATATTTTTCTTGAATATTTGCATAGTTCTATTTTTATTCGCCTCCAAGATAAACCTTCTTATGTAGGGGAAGGGGAAAGGTATAACAGTGGAGAGTGCCAAGTCAGATTCCATGAAATTTAATCTTAAAAGATTGATATGTTTGCAGCCGCCATGTTCTCTTAACAAAATGTGCTACACATGTTTAAGTTTCTCAATCAGTAAGAGCAATTAAAAGGCTCTTACTCAGGAGTAAATAAAACATGTTCTTTGTGTTTATTGATTAAAATTCTTATGAGCTAATGGGAAACAAAATGTAGACTATGTGATCTTCCACTGAGGAAGAGTCAACCTCATCTAGTCCATTCCACTGTTTATTAAACCTTAGTTTCTATTGGGAAAAGTGAATAATCACATTCAAACTTGACTATTCTGTTGAATCAACTTCACTGTTGCTCATTGCTTTGGATCTGTATATTTGGGGTTTTCCGCAGTGGAAAACATTGGTCACCCTAAATAATGTTTTTCCTAAAGTCACCTATCGCTGAGTAAGGTTCTCATGTACTTTATATTTCTATTGTTGACATTAGTAAAATAACTATAACAAGAAAGCAATTGCTTTCGTTTGTTTTATATTAGTTTTGAAATAGCCTCAAGTTAGCAGAATTATCCTTTATTGTGAAGAAAATCAATGAAATAGTTAAAAAAGAAAATGTAATAAATTCCATATGGCTTTAACCAATTGCAAAACAAAACTAATTGAACTCATATTGGTATGGAGAAATGAGCTCTGTGAAATGCAATAAACATCTAGTTCAGTGTTTCCCAACTTCAACAACTTTAAGGTGGGTAGACCAACTGCCAGAATTCCACAGCCACAACATGCTTTTTATTGTAGCTCTTCAAGCTAAGAATAGAATGGTGGGTGGGCAGCAGATAGTCAGGCCCAAGCCACAGCTGAGTTCCTGGAGCAAGGAATGGGACTGAGGGGTGGGGGCAGAGTGTTTGGAATGGCAGTGGCGGAAGACTATTAGTGGCATCTTTGCTTGTGAACTAGCACCATCCTCCTTGGCTTGCAGACCTGCCAGTCATGCTTACAGAGTCGGAGAGAGCTAGATCTGGCCCTTTAGAGAAAAAGCTTGCCAGCCTTTACCAAGGAGATTGTATTGACTCTGGCTTTACTAAATGAAATATTGAAGTGGTGGTGTGTCCTAGCAGTTTTCTAGGTTCAAAGGCAGTGAGAAATTCAGTTCTGCCTTCTCTCTCTCTCTCTTCTCTCTAATAGACTGTGCCCTATTACAGATTCCTATATTATAAATTTATACTATCTAAATAAGAATATATAGAGATGGTTTAGATCAAAGGATTTCCTCATCTGGATTAGGATTCTCCAGTTAGTTGGAAGACCATAAATAAGACTTCTAGAGTCAGGGAGCTTTACAAATTAGATAGGTAAGCAAAATAGTATTTTCCCATTTGTATTGTCCAGCAGCAAATATGGAGGCACCTACTGCTTCTGAAAGTAGAGTCTATATCAGGGGTGGGTTCTAACCTACCTTGCTGTTGGTTCGCTTCCACCCGCGCCACGTGGGTGCGTGCGCACTTTGCACGCACGTGCAGGCGCAGTGCAAAAAAAATTACACAAAAAATGCCGAAAACAAGATGGTGCCCGAAAGTTGGCTTCTGTGCATGCGCAGAAAAAAATAAAACCAAAAAAATTGCAAAAATAATAATCCCCCCCACAACCCCCCCCCCCAAATGGTGGCATCCATGGACCAGAACCGGTTCTGTGACATCCCCAGCTGCTTACTAGCTACTCTATAGAACTGGTCCAAACTGGTAGGAACTCACTTCTGGTCTATATCCCAATCAGTCTTTAAAGGAGTAGTTAATTAATTATTACATGACATTCATTTGATTTTTATCAAGTTGATAGTATATTTTGAGTAAGGAGAATTAAATTGTAAATTACAGAGATATGAATGGAGAAAATTGCTTGCTGTACATTTCCTCTATATAGTATATTGTTTTGATTGTGTATTATGTAGACATCTTAGGAGAAGCAACATATTTCTTCAACCAACAGAAGGATTCTTCAGGGTTACCAAGATTTCAGGGAAGTATTATGTGGGCAATACGTTTATTTTTTTCATGCTCAGGCATGACATACTTTAAAGTTTATTCTGAGAAAGCAAAGGTTAAATGCAGCCAACACAAACAGCATTTACTTCATTACAACATTTATGCTTTTACCTCAAGAATTTCCAGGTGTTGCATGATAAAGCCTGCCTGATTTGCTTTGTTTATTCACTTTAAAAAGGCAAGTCCCTTCAGAGTAATTTTAAGGGGAAAAGAAAAACCTTCCAAATCAGTTTCAGTGAGAAGAAAGAGCATAGAGAGATTTCATTGTAATCCAGTCTTGTTAAGTCTAGATTTATTGTTGGTATTTTTTTAACATGAAGGAACCATGGTTGCTACTAGCACCTTTTATTCTTGGGAGACTTTATTTGACAATTCAAACAATTTCCTATGTTTACTGTGAACTGCCAGAAGGAAATAGTATGTTTTACAGACAGGAACTCCAGAATCAGATACACTGTTGTTGAATGACTTCTTTGTGACTTTAATAACAAGGAAGCAAAAATAGGCAACCCAACCTGAAGTTTTATGACTTGTTTACATCTGCTGGACTATTATGCAGTGACGCCTTTTTTTCTTTCTATTTTTGCTCAATAAATTTATGTCTGGTAATCTCTGACAAAGAATAGTTGAGGGGGAATACAGGAGCAATCAAAAGGTGGAATTTCTTGCTGGAAAATAATGAAATGTATTTTTCCAGTCTACTTCACTAGACGCTTGTATCTAGAGAGCTATATCCTTCCTCCCTTCCTTCCCCTGTAAATTATTGAAACCAATATTCTAGTAGAGATGAAGCAATTGTGCTTTAAGATTAATACGCCTTTTTTGATCAGATAATACAATACAGATAAAAACTCCAGGATAGTTTTGCTACAAGTTGTCTCCTGATTAGTGCTTGTTGCTTATGCTGTTCTTGGTTTCTGTACTTTTTGGGGGCTCCAACTTTCATTTCATAGTCTCACTGCAAACAATTCATGCTTGTTTGTTGAAATTTGGATACTTCCTCTTTTAATAATAATCCAGATTCCCTCTAAATTTCATGCAGATCAGTGAGAGAGACACCCCCCCCCGAAGTTATGGATACTTTAAAAAAAAAATCCAAGCAAAATTTAAATATATTTAGTAAGAATAACCCACATTCAGTTTTTTATTTGTCATTTAACTCTTGGGAAAAGATATATCTGCTTTAGATTTTTGCTTAGGGGTCTTTGTTCACAATCTTGTATGCCTGGAATATCTTCCTCTGTCTAACATAAAGAAGCAATTATTATTGTAAGCTGCTCAGTGTCATGGTATCCATGAGATGGATGGCATAATAAACAAATAAACAATTGAAATGAGTACTTGATCGTGTTCAAAACAATGTCTAATAAGGTGCAAATTTGTCTCTAGGTGTACAGAACCTGTTTATATGTCTGAGGCAGGGGTGTCCAACTGAATTTCTTTGAGGACCAGATTAGCATTGTAGTCCTCCTGTGGGCCGGCCGGAGGTGTGTGGAGACTGAACTGACAACCTCCTGCAGTACCCTGCCGGCCAAAATGGGGTGGGGGGTGGCCAAAAAAGGGGTGCATGGGGGCTACGCATTGGTGGGCCACACACAGCCCCCAAGCTCCCCATTTTTGGCCTGCATAGTCTCTTGCAGGACCCCGTTTTGGCTGCCAGAGGCTGGGCGTTTGCTATTTCCAGATCGGCCCTGCGGGCCAGATTTAAACACCCTTGAGTTTGACACCAAAGAGAAGGGAAACTTCTTCTCTTGGGGGAAAGGCAAAATACAGGCATGGAAAAAGAAGCTTTCTGCCTTCTTGGCTTGGCTATTTGTAGTTCTAGAAGAAAAAGAGTTCATAATCAATAAACTTAGTAAATTGAGCTTGGGAATAGAACTGAATGAAAAAGAAGTGGCATAGGAAAAAAAAAGAAAAATATTCAGACAGTGCCATATATTGTTTAATTTGATATTTGTGAGAGGCATTTCATGACATGGAATAAAGACCTGTTTTATATAGCTCTCTGTTTGCAGTATTAAGCACTTAATTTGAAATTATTTTAATTTTTCCTTAATGCATTATACTGTTATACTCACACCTGTATTTAATTTGCCATTATGTAATAAATAATTTTAGATTTCTGAATGCTTATGCTTCTGTTTAAAAATATCTTTAATAAAACACACTAAATCAAGTTACTTGACCTATGGTGTGTATTTGATTATGTTAGTGAAATGAGACTAATGCAATTAAATACAGTGGAATGTAGCTCTAGAGTGGTTATGAAAAAAAATGCTCTCTGAATCATGCTTTTGGAAAGTACCTTTTGACAAAATATCTGGCAGTCACAAACACTGGCACGGTTCCCATTTTCCATTCTTTCTCCTGAACTGAAACCAGATTCCTTTGGGAAATCATCATTTGTAAATGATTGTGAAGAGAAAAAATGGCATTCTTGAGTGTACAGTTACTGCTAATTAGAAACTAAACATTAGCAATCATGTCAGAGTTAATTGTATTTGAAAAGAAACATCTACAAGAACCTGTTAAATATAAATAGGGATAATATAGCTTAAATATGGAAGCATTTTAAGATAAATTGTATTGCACTGCTGTGGTAAAATTCTATTTATTTTAATTAATCCTTTTGCTAAGCTGCTCATTTTCTTTCCACGTGGTATGCACTTCTACAAATAAGCCAATAAATGAATTGGAAGAACACCTACATTAAAGCAAATGCAATATTGTATTAGTATTGTAACATGTACTGCATATTTTAGTCACTATTTTCTAATGTGTTTATGTAGAATTTCTTTTTTCTGCTAATATCAGGAGCACATGTATCCCATATCAGTAAGGACCATATTTTCAGAAGTTGTATTTTACTGAACCTATAAATCTGCTGATTTGAAAATATGCACAAAATAATGAGGTTCAATAAATGAAATATGGTCCAACAATTAAAATGAAGATTGCCCATACAGTATTAGTCCTCAATTTACAACCACAATTGAGTCCAAAATTTATGTTGCTAAGTGAGAAATCTGTTGACGTTTGCCCATTTTATGACCTTTCTTGTCAAGTTTGTTAAGTGAATCACTTCAGTTGTTAAATTAGTAACACAGTTGTTAAGTGAATCTGGCTTCTCTATTGACTTTGCTTGTCAGAAGGTCATAAAAAGTCATCACATAATCTCGGGACATTGCAATCATCATACATATAAACCACTTGTCAAGCATCTGAATGTAAATCACATGATCATGGAAATGCTGCAATGGTCATAAGTGTGAAAAATGGTCATAAGTCACTTTTTTCAGTGCTGTTGTAACTTCAAATGGTTAGTAAATGAACTGTTGTAAGTTGAGGACTACCTGCATTATAAATAAATTATTATATGGCAGAAGATAGGCTTTATGTAGAATGATAATAGAGTTATTTTTTGTTCTATGCAGTCCAACACAGGGAATTGGTAGCAACTCAACAGCAGGTACTGGCTACGGGGATTCTTGTTCTGTATCCATTTCACAGGAAACAAAATTATTTTGGCTGTAAGGACATCTTTATCTTATATTACTTTTACAATAAAAATACCACTTAAAAGGAAGTTTTGTCTCTCCCTACCTCTAACTGGTGTCATCTGCCTAGCTGAATTTAGGTCAGCTGCCATGCCTTTTTAGAACTTGTCTTTATCATGGTGTCTATTTATTGCTAGGTAGGATTTGTGATATAAACTTTTTTCTTAAGTTGACACCTTGAATGGGATTCTATATATATTAATCACCAGTATATCTCTTTGATGAAAAGTGTAGGTTTCAGGTGAGTATAATTCACATAAATAAAATACACAATTAAAAACACAATTCAAGTAGTGCCATCTTGTGGCACGCTAGAAGTATGCAAACTGAAATCAACAAAAAGCTCCAGTCAGTTCAAATCAAAGCTATTATTAGTCCCCATGTCTGAGGTTTATCAAAGATGAGAAGTGCTATGTATATAAATCATTTATGCATTTCACAAATCATTTTAGGATGGAATGTATACATTTGTAGGGATTGCATAAATATTTTCTTGAATATTTCATTATAAATTTTCAATTCATGAAAAATTCTGCCTTTCTGTCTCCTGACTTCTAGATGTGGTAATTCTCCTGTGTACCGTTCACGAGAACTAGCTGGAAGAGCCCTTGTTCCCTTCGTTATGCTAAATTTGGTGCCACAGACAGTATCTTCTTTGTTAGCCGACCTTCCAGATAGCACTGATCCTGGTATACGGCAAAATGCAGTTCATGGAACACTGTTACAAGTGAGTTTTGCCTTTTTGCATAATTTGCATCAGTGAAGTAAACACATATTCATTAAAGTGTAATATCCAAATTGATAAAAACAGGAAGACTTATGATTAACTGTTAAAAGTCAAGATGATTCCCATAATCAAGATATTAAAAATGGGACATATACTGTATTTCAATAATTGAGCTTGCAAAAAATCCCAGAGATCATTCATCATCATTCTCAAACAAAGCAGGAAAGCACTTGATCATGAAGGTGGTTGTTACACTAACTACTTGACTCTACCTCCCCCCTGCACTTCCTGCGCCCCCTTCACTACCTTTATAATTTCACATTATTGTACTTCCACTGTTAATTTTCATTGTTTTACTTTTTTACTCTTTTAATAATTTTTTTAAAATAAATATGCATTAACTGTAACTTAATAAATGAATATCTCATTTTAAATGCATGTGTTTTATACAAAAGTGACAATATAACTTATAAGCTTACTTTTAAGAAAAATAACTATAGCACACATCAAAGATTTATGAGTCATTTCAGTTGTTGCACCTTTTGCTAAGTCAAGGATAAGGGAAATCTCAGCTTTCATTTTTAGTGAAGAGTAAGTGGAATCTCGGTTCACGAACGCTTTGGTCTACGACTAAATCGGTTTCCAAACAAAAGATGCAATTTTTTTTTGACTCAGGTTGTGACCAAAAACTCAGTTGCCGACCAATGCGGCTGCAGCTGGGGCACTTCCCGAGGCGAAAACAGCCAGGAGGTGGAAGCTTCTGCAAGATCACGGGGAGAAAGTGGGCTGTGTGTGGGTGGGTGTCTGCGCCATTTATTTAAGTGCCAAATTAGGACCCACATCGCATTAACTGGCCAGGGCACAGCAGAAGCTCACCAGAAGCCCCACTCTTTCTTTCTCCCCACCCTTCCCTCTCTCCTCCTGGACCCATGATGAAGGAGAAGCCCTGGCAGCATGGTGAGCGAGGAGGGGTGTGTGCCGGGGCTGTTGCTGCCGCCGCCGCTGCCTCTTTTTCACCACTTCTCTCCCCCACCCTGTCTCGCCTGTCTCTTTAAATCACAGCTCTTTCTCGCCGTGTGTGCTCCCCTCCCACGCTGCCCTGAAATGAGCCCATCCTCGGTAGAATGCGCGCGTGGCAGGCTCCTCTCAAGTACCCGAGCAGGACAAACCAATTGGGAAAGGATGGGGGGGGGGGAAATAAGGTAAGGAGGAGGAACGGAGGCATCTCGGAAGTGAAGCTGCCTGTGTTGGGATGCCTCACCTTTCCCTCCCTCTCTCTTTCCCCTGGAAGGGGAAGGAACCCCTGAACTGGTGCTGGAGGGTGGGAATCAGACACCTGTCCGGAGACTGACAAGCTCAAAAGCAGCACTTTTTAAAAATGTATACTTAATTCAAAGGGGTCTGGAACGGATTGATTGTATTTACATACAATCCAATGCGAAAATTGGATTCTGTTCACGACCAAATTGGTTTACAACCAAGGTTGTGGAACGAATTATGGTCATGAACCGAGGTTCCATTGTAATCTCTAATACCCCAAACCAGCATGGCCAATTAGGTGGGATATTGGGATCTATATTTCAGCAACACCTGGAAGACCATTGCTAAGTGATTATTGCAGGCTAACTCTGCCCACAACCTGGAGTTCGATCCTGACTGATCCTGAGTCAAGGTTGATCCAGCCTTCTATCCTTCCAAGATCAGTAAAATAGGAGCCAGATTTTTGAGGGCAACATGCTGATTCTGTAAGCTGCTTAGAGAGGGTTCTAAAGCACTATGAAGTGGTATGTAAGTCTAAATGCTATTGTTATTTATCATGACATGATCCTGGACACTTTATATTACCCTTTTCTGAATTTCCTGAAGGTATATATTCTGAATCTTTTCAGACACTCTGAAAATATTGCTTTGCTCTACATCGTAGAGTTGCATGAACTATGATTGCAAAGTGTATAGAAGTTTATATAATTTGGAGATAGGATGGAATGCACATTAATGGTAGGATTTTTCCTTGTAATTGTAATGGAGTTAAGCCTAGATTTTATTTGTATTATATGATTATTTAAATTCCTTCTTTGCTCCATATGCTAAGGCTCTCATTCTCTTCCTGAATTTTCCTGTCTTTTAAAATTTTGCTTTCTATTTTTTGGCAATAGCTTAGGAAAGCAGCAGCATTTTATCGTGTGTGTCTGTTCATATGGATTATTTTCCCCACGATAGTAAGGAATGGTTCTCATAGGAAATTTAACGTGTGTGGGCATAGAACAGTGATGGCGAACATAGGTGGCATGCGGAGCCATTTCTGAGGGCACGCGAGGCGTTGCCCTGTCAGCTCCAGCGCGCTTGCGCGTGTTGGCCAGCTAATTTTCGGCCTTGATTCGTCCTCCGGAGGCTTGGTGAAAAACAGCCAACAGGCAAATCAAAGTCACTTCTGGTTTGCCCATTGGGCCGTTTTTACCCTCCGGAGGCTTCAAGACGCTTCCCTGAAGGCTCCGGAGGCTTCAGGACGCTTTCTT
>JANHFT010005792.1:24779-39443 GCA_032467955.1 Pseudoxenodon macrops | reverse complement strand
AGTCCCTTTCTCTATTTTAATTTTCTCTGTCATTTCACCATTTAATATCACTTTTGCCATTTGTTTCTTATACAATGCTTTAACCATATTCAAAAAGTTCTCTCCAAAGTTCATCACTTCTAATTGTAGTGTCATAAATTTCCAGTTCATGTTGTCAAAGGCCTTCTGTGTGTCTAAAAACAACAAACCAAGCTGTTTTTCAGGATGTGCCTTGTAATATTCCAAAGTATTTAAAATTGTCCTCATGTTGTCTCTTATCTGTCTTTTTGGCAGGAAACCATTTTGATCCGAATGAATAAATTCATTCAATAGTTTCTTCAGTCTCCATGGATTTGAGTGTTGTGGTTCACCGGCAGCCTGCAGAGCTGGCAGATAAGTCAGACAGCGGAGAGGAATATGGGTCAGTTCTGGAGTCTAGGGAAGACTTGGACGGGGTCTCTGCCTCAGAGACAGAGATGTGGCCAGGGCCATCTGTGACTGGTGTGCCAGAGCCTGTGGGGTCTGATAGGAGCGAGACAGAGAAACAGGGGGAAACTGTTCCCAATGCACGCATGCACAGAGCTGCCAGAAGGCAAGAACAGCTGAGGAGGAAAAGAGCTACTTCAAGTCTTGAAGATGATTGGCCCCTCCCATAGGACATAAAAGGGAAGCACACAGACGTGCTTGTTGCAGGAAGCAACTTAGTTCAATTTCAATCGGTTTATCTCAGCAGCTCTGTTTGGCCTCCATGTTTTGTTTGACCTCGAGCAGCTCCTTGCCAATTAAGACTTTGGCAGCGTGCCAAGAAAGATAAAGGTTGGTTGATAAGCCTTCTTTTAAAAGACTTCTTTCAGAGTTAATAACATTGCTGGGGACTTATTACGGCTGTAAAGGGGCATAATTCACAGCCATTGAAAATAAACAGAGGTTTTTAAAATACCATTTGTTTGTCTTGGTGTAATCAAGAAGCCTAGGTCAGAACAGTGAGTCTTTCTGCTGTAGGAAGAATCATAAGACACCCACTCTCTCTTTATGTCCATGCTCCCAGATAAGGCAAAGAAAAAACATCCATAGAAGTTAAAGCAACCCCTGCCTCCCAGCCAGAATGGCCTCAAGTAACCCTTGTTGGAAGACTGAGACAGGCTGAATTGACAGGATTAAGGATTAAGTCAGAAAACACAAAGCCACACAGAATTTACATTCTCCACCTTTCCCCAAGGCTAGCCTTGACCCTGACCACCACCCAGGAATCCAAAATGTGGGGTAGACAATATCAATTTGGACAATAACGGACAATTTGAATGCAGAATCTAATCTAATCAAATATCCCCACCAGATATTCTAATCTCAAAGATCCAAAAAGGTATAAAAATCACTCTACTCCCCATACCAGACTGTCAGCTGTCCCAGAACTGATGCTGAGTCACTTCACTTCTGGTTCCTAAATAAATGGAGACCCCCTTTCCTGCTGCCTACCTCTGCCTACCTCCAAATTAATTAGCTCCTGTGTCTTTCTCCCAGCTTGGAACTGGACAGGGTTTTAACATGCTGATAATGAGGAAGGTCAGCACGCACCAGTAGGAATGAGGTGTTCATAATTTTTCTGTATTCTCTCACTATTGCATCTTGCC
Source organism: Pseudoxenodon macrops (assembly GCA_032467955.1). Taxonomy (NCBI): domain Eukaryota; kingdom Metazoa; phylum Chordata; class Lepidosauria; order Squamata; family Pseudoxenodontidae; genus Pseudoxenodon; species Pseudoxenodon macrops. The sequence continues at coordinate 37,833 of JANHFT010005792.1, read as the reverse complement.
TTCGTAAAGCTGGCAGTGCTATATGGCTCAGAACACAAAGCCAGCAAGTCAGAGTGGTTTTATTACATTGCTTATAATCCTTATGACATTGTTGAGTCTGGTGTCTAGCCTCCAGTCAGTAAATATTTTTTCCTAAGATTCTAAGATCTTTGGACAGGAGACTGTCAGCCACTTCCATGTGTTTTTCTTGCACTGCTATTGCCAAGTCATCAGTGTATCCAAATTTGTGTCCTCTTGTTGCTGGCATATCTGATATATATAAGTTGAATAGTATAGGTACAATTACAGAGCAACAACAAATGGACTTAATTAAACACAAACTGAGTTTACTTTGGCACAACAGATAAGAAGAACAAACTAAAACCTTATTGAGAACGCTAACAAGCCAGGGAGATGGCTAGCATATAAATTGAAAAAATAGACAAAGAGATGGATTAATAAGCTACAAGTAGAAGGGAACATGTGCTACCAAAACAAGGGGAAGAAAAAAATAGTCCAGGAAATTTACAAGTAATTATACAAAGATACTGACTGTTGTACAGAAGGGAAAATATTACAGTTTTTTGAGAAAACAGAATTGCCAAAAATTCCAGAAGAAATTAGAAATATGCTAAATGAAGAAATAAGAATGTTGGAATTAATAGAGGCGGTCAAAAAACAAAACAAAAAAAAGATGCCAGGCCCTGATGGTTTACCAACAGAATTATATAAGGAACTGCAAGATAGCCTAGGACAAGTTTTACTTGAAGTATATAACACAGTGTTGGGAGAAGCGAAGATACCACCATCATGGGTAGAGGCAAATATTTCATTGATACTAAAGGAGAAATGTGATAGGCCACTAATTAAAAATTATAGGCTTATATCTCTGCTAAATACAGACTATAAGATAGTCACATCAATAATATCCGAACATTTAAAAAGATCTTTAAATGAGTTCATACTCCCTCTCACCTCTTTCACAGTGTCACATCTGAGTTCATCATTCACTTCTATTCCTTTTCTTCATTTATATTCCTTTTCTAACCATTCATAAAAATTCCCCCCAGGTCTTGTAATACAATGAATCCTCTTTATCTTTTATTCTTAACATCAGTCTATTAATTTCAGTGCAGTCTAAAATTTTCTTTATTATCTGTTCATTTCCCGGAGTATTTCCTGCTTTCCAATTTTGTGCAAATACAATCCTCGCTGCTGGTATTATGTGTACTATTACATAAATATCTTCTTTTTTATATTTCTCTGGTAGAATGCCCAATAAAAATATTTCTGGTTTCAATTTTAACCTTCCTTCCACCATTTTTCCTAACCATGTTTGTATTTTAATCCAAAAGTTTCTTACTTCTGTGCACGTCCACCACATATGGTAATAAGAACCTGGTATTTGATGACATTTCCAATATTTTTCTGATTTATCTTTAAACATTTTTGCCAATTTTTCTGGTGGTATGTTCCCTTTGAATATTGATAAAGAACTTTCCCAACAATTGCATCTGATTTCCTAAGTTCATAAGTTTCTGTTGCAAAAGTCAGATACTCTTTTTAAAGCAAAGGTTTTGGGTCTGTCATTCCTACAACTTTTAATTATGTTGATCCCTTTAATTATTATTATAATCGAGACACAAAATCAGGAAATCCACAACAATTGCAAAGTCTCTTTAGAATATAGACTGCAACTTGGGAAAGAAGTAAATTATCCTTTTTATAAAAGTATGTTGTTTAAAACTATAATTCCCATCAACCCAAATGTGTCAGATGGCAAGAGATTGTAGTTCAAAATGTACAGAGGACTCTACATTGTCTCACTTCCTTGCCCCTTTAATGGCAGTACAGTACTCCAGCCCTCAATATTAAAACATAGATTTATCTATATATTGAAATGGTTTAGAAGAAACTATAGAAAAGAGGTGTGCATAGAACAGAACAGAACAAAATAGAATAGAATAGAATAGAATTCTTTATTGGCCAAGTGTGATTGGACACACAAGGAATTGATCTTTCGTGCATGTGCTCTCAGTGTACATATAAGACAAGATACATTTGTCAAGAATGATAAGGTGCAACACGTAATGTTAGTCATAGGGTACAAATAAGCAGTCAGGAAACAATATCAATAAAAGTCATAGCATACAAGCAACAAGTTACACTCCTAAAGTCATAAATGAGAGGAGATGGTGATAGGAATGATGAGAAGACTAATAGTAATAGTAATGCAGTCTTAGTAAGTAGTTTGACAGTGGTGAGGGAATTATTTGTTTAGCAGAGTGATGGCGTTACGGAAAAAACTATTTTTTGTGTCTAGTTGTCTTGGTGTGCAGTGCTCTATAGCTTCGTTTTGAGGGTACGAGTTGAAACAATTTATGTCCAGCATGGGCAAGCCATGGAAATGGTAGGAAGGGGCAAAGCGTTTATGTACATTGCCTTTCATAATCATATGCACTAGTTTTACTATATCATTATAAGATGTCTGTTTCTCATAATTTCTACTTCCTCTTGCTAGTGTGTCATCATTTCAGGTGGAATGTAATCATGGTACATTGTTAAAATGGTTGATAGGAGGGCTATAATTGGTCAATACTTCCCCGGGATAACAGAAATGTTACTCCAGCTCACAAAATCTCACACCAAAATGAACTTGGTATATTTTAAAGAGAAATAGGCTTAAATGGTGTTAGATTAGGCTCGCTACCCTAATATAAAAGGTATCCAAAACAACATTTCATGGTGCCACTTTCTGAAATTCTGACAGTGCCTTCCATTCAGTTCTAGGGTGGAGAATATTGAAAAGGTTGCTAATTATTTGAACAAATCATTGCTTACCTCTCACTTGTCTTTCTTTGCAATCCTCCCCCAGTATGCAATAGTCTGGAGGTAGCCTAAAGTCTAATCCTAGTCTGTTGCACACACCCACTCTAATCAGGTTGCAAAGTTACAATATCCTTCACTGGCACCAGGTTTTTGTCAACTCACTTTACTTGCATGAAGGTTTGGTTGTTGTTTTTTTATTGTCCTTAACACCAGAATAAAAAGTAATTCTTCAAGTAGCCAGCTAAATGCAAGACAGATGAAACATGCATACTGATAATCAGGTACTTGCATGAGAAAATCCTTGCAAGCTGCAGGAAAGAAGAGAGAGATTTCCTGCCAAACATCCACCTGCAAACTGTTCAATGGTCTCCAAAATGTGAAGATTGGAACGACACTGCTGTAGAGCTGGGAAGCATGAAAAGGTGAGGACACAGTAACAGCTCACGTCAAAGTATAGAAAAACTCCAAATTACTGCAACTACAATAATAAAATCTTCCCTCCTTCTGAATTTGGCAATAATGTGCGAAGATCCTTAGCATTATGGGTTTTTTTTCCTTTTAGTCAAAGAAATGGAGGGAGATTTGTCATGTGCAAAACCACTGGTAGGGGCCATGTCACTCCAGTCCTGTCTTCTGAAGACTTCCTGGAAACCATGTCTGTCTGTCAGTCAGTCTGTCAGTCAGCGATCCTGATGTCACTTCAAGGCATTTGCCCATCTAATTCTTGGAAGGGGCATTCCTCTATTTAGTTCTCAATTCATTACTCATTAAGCAAAGAGCCAATCATCCAGTAAGCGCCCTAATTCTGATAATTTTATTTGACAGTGATGGAAACACATTTCTTTCCTGCCCTGAAGAACAAAAGTGGACATATATCAAATGATAACTGCTGCTGCTCTTGGCATCATTCCTATCTAACTGCAGCTGGATGCACATTTGTCATCGAGTTTGTTATTTTCAGCCAGTTGGATTAATAATCCTCATCCAAAAAATGGCACTCTGACTAATGAGAAAAGGAACAAAAAGTAATTTCAAACCCATTAAGAAAAAGAACTTTACATTCATAACTTCAATATGAACATTCAATGCTATTTATACTATAACAGTGACAGCGAACCTTTTTGGTGCTGAGTGCCCAAAGCACATGTGCATGTGCACAAATGTGCGTGCGTGTGTGCGCACCTCCAAAATGCAATGTGAGCACCCTGCACTTGTGCTCCCTTATGCAGCTGTCCTGCTCCTATGCATGCATATGCATTCCCATGCATGTGACCCACCCCCCTTGCCCATTTTTGGCTTTCAGGTTGGTGCAGGAGGCCTTCCAGGCTCAAAACAGCACAGGAGGATGTGCCCACATGCAAATCCCCACAATGCAATGTGAGCACCCACCGCGCATGTGCCCCCCCAGGCATGCACACACACACCCCTGGGCATGTGCGGAAGAGACCCGAAGACCAGCTGTCCAGTGGGAGGCACATGCGGATGCACGGTGAAGCTGTGCCATAGGTTCACCATCACAGTACTATAACAAAACACTACTAATCATTGAAAAGGCTAAACCTAAAGGGTTTGTCCCACTGTCCTTTTGGAAAACTAAAAGACCAGCTGTTTGTTTGTATGAACTACAAAGCACTCTTGATAAGCTTCTAAGCAATTTCTTCAACCAAGGTAGATCATACAACGTCAATTCAGCTGCTATCAGATTTTGACACATTTATATAATTTGATATTCTTTTTATGGTTGAGGATTCTGTCCATAAAGATAAGTGTGTAATAAAAAAAGAGCTGGTTTCTTAAATCTAAGGCTACCCTCAAGCATCCTTCATTCTTAGTCATGGCTTTTTCTAAACTCCACTTCATTTTCAGTCAAGAATTTAAGCCTTTTCAGTGGACATAAAGATTTGGCAGGGTCTTTTAGTTTCCAAATCTTTTATTTGCTTATGCCTGGATACTCAATTACCATATGGATAGCTGTGTTCTAGTTCCTAGTAAGAAAATCTTTTTCTAGCACTCGCTAGGTAATCTCTCCTTTCTGTGTCAATTTTCACAGCATGATGCATCTCAAATAATGAAAACAAGGCTTCCTTTTTTTGTGTGTCTGTCCTTGAAAAGCATTCCAACAGTTGTTTTGATTGAAATGGACTTCTCTGAGTCCCTCCTGGAATGAGGTCTTTGCAAGGCACCCTTTTTTTTTTGGGCCACGTTTAATTTTATAAATGTTAATAAATAAACAATGGCAATATCACAAAAAAGGTAGCAAGCTGTGTTCATGCAGCAGTTAGGGGGAATATGAGACTGAGTCTTTTAAATGCAGAGCTTTCATGACATGGTAAGAATCCGAAACTACGCATCCCAAGCTGGCTCTAGACATTTGGGTATGCCCATAGTATGGCTAATCTTCCAATTTAGTTAGGAAATTGAAAAAGGTGCTCTCTTGCTTCTCTTTTTTTCCTTTGAGTTTTGTGTCAGGAGCTTTACAGTTATAATTTTCAGCCGAGACATTTTGTTTCTGTTTCTCGGACATTTTCATCCTATTCACACAGCAGAGATGGGTTCGGAATCTTCTTACTGCCGGTTCGCTCAGGGGCACACTGCAGCCATGTGCGCATGCACACATGCTTAAAAAAAGCTTCTGTGCATGCGCAGAAGCAAAAAACAAGATGGTGATGGCCATGGCACCGCCAAAAGAACCAGCTCGGGGGTGTGGCAGGCCTGGGTCGCTAACAGTTCTATCAAACTGGGCTGCAAAATTACTAACGGTTTGATAGAACCGGAGCGAACCATTAGGACCCCACCTCTGACATACAGTAAGCAATTTTAATTACATCAGTACCCATTGGGATCATATGGTAAGAAGTCTGCAAAATTATATTTAACTCTCAAGTGAATACAAATATTTATGGAATGTGTTGTTATTGCTTTTAACTTTTTAATTGTGTTTTTCAGAAGTCTTTTCTGTTTTGGCACCCCCTACAACTTGGTGCCCATAGGCTGGTGCCTTTTCATACTTAGTCTAGAACCAGCCCTGCACTTAATGTCCCTTTATATAGTGTTCTAACACATTGTGTTTTTAGATTGCTCCCTCATCACAAAATACCTAGTTTTCAGGAAGCATTACACATACTTCATTTCACTGAAACTGGAGGGGGGATGTTAGTTGGATTTCCTCCTTATGGTGGCATGTCCTATTTCAGAAGTTGTTGTAAAAGCAGGAGAAGGGGATGCTTATTATTCTAGCGTCTCAGATTGCCCTTGTTTTTTGAATGCTGTCCAAGATTGGTTCATGTCTCCTGCTTGAGGGCATATTTAGGAACTTCTGATGAAACCCTTGAGATGTTGGGATATGATTCTACCAATGCCTGAGAAAATCTGGAGAGGAAACACAAATCTAATTCCTGGACCTAAATGGAATGTTTTTTCACTCTTCTTCTTGCAATTATTCATTGTGGAATATTTCTGCAGCTCTATATCTTATTGCAAGATTTTATTGCACTAACTGGGTGATTTCAACCAGTTGCTCCAAGGGAAACATCTCTGATTAAGCAATCAGGCAACACTCATCCATCAGCCAAGCCCATTGCAGGAAAAGAGAGGTGTTGTCTTTCACACACACAAAAATCTTCTATTAAGCTAAGGTGTCATTTTATTCATGACATGGAATGATACAGGTTACAACAGAGTCAAGGTCACCTCTTGACTGATGTTTTCCCATAGACATATTTTTGCTACTGAAAATAGAAACATCCATTCTACAGCTGTAAGGCATATGAAGTAATTGCTTTACAGATAATTAGAGACCGGGTGTTTTCCTAAGCAGTTTGGTAAGGCAACCTCAAGCGCCACAATCAAAACTTTTGTTAAAATGTATATATTCGCATAAATAATTAAGCTATAGCCTTCCAGGTGTATCATGCTTTTAAAAAATAAATGAATAAGTTTTATAATTTAAAAGTATTGTTAGCCTTAGGGGTATCCAGACTGCTATTTATTTGCTTGAGCTTCTCTTAATTGTCAAACAGGGATGATGCATAGATTTCATTAAAACTCTCCTTGTTTGTGGGCAAAATCCACACATGATAACGGGAACATGAACTAAGATCACATGGAGGTATAATTTAAAGGAAAGCAAAGCAGAGCTGAGGAGTTGCTGCCAATGTAACTCTTCTACCAGATTCTTGTAAAATATTATGGTTTACCTCAAAGCAGGGAAATGGGGCTGGAGGTGGGGGATAAGGGACAACATGGTTTTGTGGCAAAGTTCCTAATATGGGCTTGAGGAATATGTTTAGCACCAGTGGTAGACAAGGTTAAGGGATAGATATGTCCCTTTCTCTGCCCCATCTTATAAAAAAGTAAATCAAGGCAGACATATTTGGATTTCTTTATCACGATTTCCTCTTTCCTACGACTGAGACATCTTTTCCGAAATTCTCCTCTTAGCAGTTTATCCATCCCTTCCTCATTGCCTGGACCAGATCTATATTCTTTTACAGCATCCCAACATATCTGAAAATTGGAAAAGCCATTTATCATATCATCTCTAACCTAGAGAAAAGGTTGAGATGGGAATTGCAATTCCTATTGCTTCTTTTGTAGCTGGTAGTCAAGCACTTGATTTGTAGATTCAGCATCTGGTCTGTCTAAAGGCCTCTTACAAATAAAAGAAGAATGAATGCTCCGGTATCTGTATAATTGCTACCAGCTCCAAGAAATTACATTCCGTCAAATAGACCAGAAACCTGTTTTTCTCTAAAACGGATCTATCTGTTCATTAATATTTTGTGCTAGTTGAGCTGACTCAGATATGCAGATACAGATTGCTGAAGAGACAGCAGAGGATTGGATGTTTTGTGTTTTATGATGCTTTATGTTGATGACTGGCCCTACCTGTACAGAGCAAGATGCACAATTCAAGTAAAAGAATATCGCCTATTGTCCATCAGTACGATAGATGACTATGTCCCTCCCTCAATCTTTTATGGTGATGATGAGTTGATGTTAATAATGCCACTCTTAATTTAATTATTGTTTAGATCATGAGGATTGAAAAATCAAAGAAAGTAGCAAAAGTACATAACCTCCCCAAGAGTCATGATGCAGCAGAATTTTGAAATTCTGATTCTTTTGCAAGTGGGGCCAATGGCAGTGCATTCTCTGGATGCCTTGGGGCATTTCAGCTCTATATCCCACGACAGCAATTGTGTAATAGAAATGCTATGATGAATTGATGGGTTCATTAGTCTATAATTTAAGAATCAATGGGCAAAGCTTCATAAAGAAACACAGCTAACGGTGGCAAAGTTCCAGCACTTTAATTGCAGCAGGAGCTCAATGTCGACATTTATTTTCTTAAATGCTTCCCAAGAACAAAGAAAACAATCACACAGATTGAGAGGCTGAAGGGTAATGTGGCAGTTGGGCAAGTTTGTGTGTGTTTGTGAGACAGGGAATGAGAATGAATAGCTTCACTGGAAAATCACTTAGAACAGTTTGGCAGTATTTTCTCCAGTATTAGAAACAGTGCAGATGACATATTTTTGCATTCCCTAACTAGGCTGCCCTACTGAACACGCTGAGCAAAACCAGCTGCTGTCATGGTGAGAAGGAGAAAAATAAAATGGTCCATTAGTGGTGGGAAATTGTAGATGCATCATATATGTTTATGTGAAAATAGTTGACCTATTAGTAAAGACATAGTCCATCTAATGGGTTGGCTATAGATTTCGTCCTATGGAAATCAGTAAACTTAAGTAAGTCATGATTGAATTAAGTCAATGATTTGATCTGTCCCACTTTAAGCATGGTTGAGCTTTGAAGGCCACTTCTTACAACCTAGTGATGTTTTAAAGAACAGCCGAAAGAAGATAGATACCGTACTTCTGTAGTATATCTGTGCTTCAATTCATTTTCAAGACATTTTATACTTGTAGGCTTTGAGAAACATTTACAATTACTCCAAACACCTGAAGGTGATCTTTTATTCGGATTAGCTTACCATCCATCACGATAAGTCTTGAAATATGCATGTATTTTCTCAGGGACCAGATGGATTTAATGCAAAAGCCATGCAGTGCCAGTTTGAGTTTGGATATGGAGCTTGTAAACTGAACATTCTGAGTTTCAGAATAATAGTCCACCTGGATTACAGCCTATTGTAGCTAGCCACTTTGTGTCTCATAACTCTAGAGTTATCCCTGATGTGTGACACCACAAAACCTCTATCCCTAACCAGCCAGCCAACTTCTATACTGATGTAGCTATCAAAATATCTGGAAGGCATTAGGGGTACCCATTCCAGGCATCAATGCAATCATTAATTTCCACAGATTCAGTGCTGATTTATTGTCAACAGTAACTTTTGTATGTCATTATTGTACTAAAAGCCAATGAAGAGTGGCTTTGCAGAAGACATTTTCCTTCCTCAGTTCCTCTGGGAAAAGGAGAACATGTTCTGAGAAAAAGTATAAGAACCTTTATTTCCATATAATATATCTGATTAAGAGTGACAGAAAGATTCCCAGATAAATATGAATATTTATTTGATTTGATCAAAGTATTTGATTAATGTATTCCTTTAAATATTTAGAATGTTAACGAAGCCCATATCAAATATGGAAATAAAATGCAGTAACACAGTTGAACAAAAATAAATGAAAAATACAAAACACACAAGCCCAAATAGCTTTGTTAGAGGACATCCAAAGCCTGCGGCTGCTGCCATCACCAATTCCAGAAATGATGGCACCAGTACTAAGCCTGCAGGAAAGGGAACTGATGGGAGCTAGGATAGTAATCTTTAAATATTTGAAACGTTGTCTTGCGGAAAGGGATTGGGCTTATTCTCTATAGCCTCAGAGAGTCGGACCAGAACCAACAGATTAACATTACAAAGAAAGAGCTTCAGACTTGAGATCCAGAGGAACTTTGTGACTGTATGACCCGTCAGCCAGTGGAACAGACTGACATGATGTACTGTATAGGTTTCCTTCCCTAGAGATCTTCTAACAGAGACTGGAGGATAGAGATATTAGTGAATCTAATTGGTGGTTGAACTAGATGGTACTTTCTATGGTACTTTCTAACTGTAGATTCTGTTAGCTGCTGCTACGCCTTGTTATTTGCAAAATGTGTTACTAACAACAAGCAAAGCACAACATGGGATTACAAACTACATACCGTTTATTGTAAAAGAAATCTGAAAAAGTGTTTGAAAGAGAGCCAGTTATAAGGTCTTAAGTTACTTGATGCTGAAAATAAACAGGTGTTCCTGCAGACTTCCTGGATGGGAATCCATTTGGTTGTATATGGAGACCTGGTTTTGTAAAGGGACTGTTCAAACTTTTTCTTTATACTGTGCCATTTCTTCTCAAAACCTTGGCTTAATAAAATCTGTCAGCTTCTCTAGCAAATAATACCCCATGGTAATCTTTCAAATTCAGGCCAATACTATGGAAGACTAACAGTTCTGGTCTCTCAAGAACTGTTTATGTAAGTCAATTTTGAAGTAGGTCATTCTCAAAAGGTCTTCACACTTTTGCTCATGAAAAAAATCTGGAGTTATTAGATCTGTGATAAAGCTGGCTAAAATATCAGTGAAATCATAAATCTAAAATAGAGATGAGCAGTTACTGGAGGTCAGAGGTGAGGAACGCAGAGCCCTGTGGATGTCCATGTTCAAGCATCCATCCCATTGCATACCATAGTTTCTTGGCAGACTCTACACTTACCTAGTCTTTCCTAAATTGGCATCCAGCTAATGTGTTTCAAGGCAACTCCAGATGGTCTCTGGGAGCATCAGCCGACATGGTCAAATGCTGAAAATTGCAGGATTATAGATTTTGCACCCCTTGTCTAGGTTTTCAAAGAATAGAGACTTACCATGATTGTCTTGCACTATGGATTTAAACCACATAGTAGTAGTTTTAACTGTTCAGTTATATCTAACTCTTGGAGACTTTATGGTTAAATACTCTCCCTGTCAAGCACTGCTTCTTTCAGTTATTGGATGTTTATCTTTGTATCCTCTTTGGTGATATCAAGTCAGTGAATTCTTAAAACACATACTATGGACTTAAACACTGTAAAAGAATAACATTCCTGTCATTTGCAGTTAGTAACTCATTGACAGTTAAAGAAAATGCTTTGGAAGGAATGGGGGAAGAGTTGCTAAGAAAGAATAAAGTTGGGCTGAGTGATACTTCAGTCAATCAATGAATCAAATCTTCATTATGGTCATAGACCAGCATAAGAAGGTGATACCTCTGTAACACCCATCCCATTTAAATGCCCCTTGGAAATTATGGCTAGGTTCTTCGTTGTCTCATTGCATGCATGTGTCTGAAAAAAGACACGGTAAAAGATAAAGCTACAGTTACTAAATGTTTTATCTGTTCCCAATCTTGCCCAGGAATAATGGCTTTCTTTTGAGCCATGTAATGGGAGCCAATAAAATATGCATGTCACATAAGCAGAAATGGCTGGCTACAAGAGATAACTGATACTGACCTGCCCCCCCCACCATCCTGCTACGGAAATAAAATCATAAACTTTATTTGTGTTGCATTCAATGGTACTTAATGGCTGTGAGTCTGTATCTGGCATGTCTACACCCCCAGTATTTACAGGGCTATGGACTAGACAGGCAGCTATGGAATTATAAATGAAAAACTGGTTGTCGAGACATCAGCAGAATGAGCAGGGAAGGGGCTTTAAAAAAAAGTCAGCCTTGGAGAGGAGACAATTCTTTCCTATTTCCATTTGTGTAGGGAGGGGGAGCAAATTCTACTACACCAGCAGAACAGCTTTAATAGCATCTGAGAGGATAATAAAAGAGGAAGAAAATACCCGAGAGGCAAAAGGAAATATTCTCGGTAGGAAATTAAACCAGATCTCAACAAATAACAACAATAACGATTTAAATAAAACTTCAGACACAAATGAATGGTTAGAGAGTGAGCATCAGCAGGACCCAGAGAATGGGCCCACAGCAAAAGAACAGCTTTGTAGCACCCGCCGAAAATCCAAGCCATATCAATGATGTTGAAGTGCTGTTTTGTTTGGCATCCATTATTCATGTTTGGCGTTACAGAAAATGCAGCCTGTATGATGGAACCATTATAGGGAGCATCCCTGGAAGCTCAATGATAATTGGGAAGGAACTGACAACTAGCACCTGTCCTTTCAACCTTCAATCCCTGGGCATGAAAGTTAGAATAAATTCAGCAATTAGACAATGTGTTTAGACTGCAGAAATCCATTGGAAAGAATATAGGCCAGTGCTGCCTTCTCTGAGAGATATCAGGAGATACTGCTGCTTACATTTTCATGGTGTATTTTGAAAACGGGAGGACAGAAATTCTGAAGAAGAGAATGACTCTGCATAATGTTGTTGCATGGTTCATCCCACTTCTCTGAGATCCAGCTTTCTTTCAGAGAGGTAGCACTAAAGATTTATTGCTATTTAACAATAGTAGCATGCATTTACAAATATACAACATCAATCAATATACAGTAGTAGATCCTCACAGGTTAACCAACTGTGATATTCACAGTTTCTCCATCAAATTTCTAAGAAGCTCCCACCATCTTCCAATTTTTGCAGAGAGCATCACAGTTTTATCTGCCTTTTATTATCTACATGTTACAGATTTTGATGCAAAAGTGGCAGATATTCTAGGTCTCAACCATTCTTTTTCTCTTAGAACCAAAGATTATCAAGTTGAATAAGAGATCAAACATATCAGCACCAATACAATACTATACTGACATAATAAATGGATGAGCTACAACATGGGATCACAGCACTCATGATTGGGAAGAACTTCCTGCATCTTAGGAAAAAATGTCCTCCAATTCCCAAACCAAATACATGGTCACAGGGACATGAAATTTGGAAAAAAGAAAAATATTCCTGGAGTGGGAAGAATAACTTAGAATATATTTTCCAAGCCAAGTCCTTTTACAAACAATGGATTTGGCAACCAAAGAGAAAAAAATTGTCTCGTCCCCTTGAAGACATTATTTGGCATGTGAAATTGCTGTTGCAAGAAAGGTTGAAAAAAATATCATTGGCGGATATTAAAATCTGGAACTGCTTCTCACATTATTACAGCTCACACTTGGCCATGGAAATCTGGCTGGAGGATATATATATATATATAAGTCTTGGCGTATTCGGGTCTTTTCCCGTGTAAGATTGAGAGTATCTTGGCAATGTTTCGACGAGGTCCCACTCGTCATCTTCAGG
>JANHFT010005790.1:28234-42360 GCA_032467955.1 Pseudoxenodon macrops | reverse complement strand
TCAGAAGTGGCTGTCCAGGCTTGGAGCAGGACCCACCCTGCCTTCTCAGCTGCCGGGTTGAGGCTTCAGTCTGCACTGGGGGAAAATTGCCGTTTCCCCATTCATGCAGTTAGGTGCCCTCTTACTTCACTGTCCCTCCAGGACAGTTCAGGGTCCGCTAGGACCCCCGGTTGAGCTGATATTCGACGTTCTCCCGGGAGCTTCCCAGAGAACATCTTTTCACCTGGATAAGCCATGCCTTCCTCCATGGCATATGGCATCTTTAAACCTACCTGCCAATCTGGGGTGATTCCCTTTGCATCCGCCACACCACAGAGGTCTCTGTTCCACCTCATTTTGCCTCATTCTCCTCTCTGCTCTGACTCTACAGATATCTTCTTCTTCATTGCTTCTTTCTCCATTACCCCTATCTGTGTATCTATTGTCAGCCCTCCTAGAGGAATGGATGCTTCCTGACTGGGCAATATGGGTCATTGGCTTGTCAGAAAGCTTGGCTGCTCATGCTTCTTCCAGTACCTCTTTGAGAGTGAAGCTTTCTTAGCTACTAATTTCCTCTGCAGCTTCAGGTCTCTCATTCCCACAAGGATTCTATCTAGTAGCATTTGATCTACCTTTTCAAATTTGCAACCGGCTGCGATGTCCCTCAACTTGGTTACGTATCCATTTATGGTCTCACCTAGTTGCAGTAAAAATTGAGTTGGTGGGCAAATGGTGATTCTGCTGGGGCATAATGTTCCTCCAACAGTTCTTGTAGCTCTCCCCATTCCATGGTTTCTATGTTCTTTGGTGCAGCTAGGGTTTGAGCCGTCTTATACAATCGGTTTCCAAAATAGCTGAGGATCTCATCCCCTGTCCCTTGCAGGGTATTAGCTTCCAGGAACATTCTGAATTGTCCCATATATGCAAGCCAATTGTGCTGGCTTGGGTTGAAAGGTTCGGGTGGAGTGTAAATAGCCATCCTGATGGCCGGTGCTGAAGAGTCGATCTTGGCTGGGAAAAAAAGGCCATCTGTGCCACACGTTGATTGTCCTTTGTTCTCCTCTAGTATCCCACCTTCATCACCAGTATTAGAGGTTGGGTCAGAATGAAGAGGCAGGACACGCGAGCATTGTAAAGGAAAAGGTTTATTTCTGCTCTGGTTAAAGACAACCGCTGGCATGCCACAGCTCCTCTTATACAAGGAGCTGTCCGGTATTTCAGTCACTGACACCGGTTCATTCTCCCACCTCGACCAATGAGGGGGAAGTTGTACATCATGACTTCTCCCTCATTAATATTCAACAAGAACAGATGAACAAAAAAGAAGCTGAAGAACAAGAAGACCAAAGAATACCTAATTAAGAAATACCTCTTAGAAACAAGGAAGATCAAGAAGCACTGGGAATAATAAAACAGCAAATAACAGCTATAGCCAAGAAGATTAGCAGATACGAAACTTGAATTGAAAATTATAGGCAGAACCTCCAATTTCAATCCAATCAGAAATATTTCTACCAATCCATCAATGGAGAAATTGTGGTGAATCAGTCAGTACCTGACAAGGAAGAAACAGTGCAGTTCTGGGCACAGATATGGGATAACTCAAAGAAATACAACAAGGATGAAACTTGGGTAAAAGAGGTGGATAAGAATAAAAAAGAAGTTGAAATGAAAGAACTAGTAATAACAGCAGAAATGGTACAGAAAAGAACAAGAAAGATCAAGATTTGATCAGCATCAGGTGAAGATAAAATGCATGGTTTTTGGTTGAAACATCTAACTGGTCTATATCCACTCATTGCCAAGCAGTGTAACAACATACTACAATGAGATGAAATTGAAGATACCATATTTTTCAGAGTATAAGACACACATTCCCCTGTAAAAGAGAGTGAAAACTTGGGTGCGTCTTATACACTGAATGTAGCAACACGCAACCACTCCCCACCCTTTGGCATCTGCCTCCCAGCAATTTACCTGCTTTCAACAAACAGCTAGAGCCTGATTAGCACAAGCAACTGATTAAAAGCCTCCCGACCATCAGCTGATCCAGGCTGCAGGTAGGCAGCATGTGCTGAAACTGAACTTAACTGCAAGGAGGCAAGGTAGAGGCTTGTTTGCTGCAAGGAGGTAAGTCAATAACTATAAATACCTATAGAATGTTAAATTAAATGTCAAATTATTAGGCTTATTTTTTAAAGACTGCTTTATTATTGTTCTAGACAGTTTAATAAAATGAAGAAACTTTTTAAAATAAATGCTTTATCTGAAGAGGCCCAGTGCTATTGTATCTTCTTTTAAATAATAGAGAATAATGTATACTTCCAGAAAGCCACATCAATTTTAACAGGATCTGTACAAGTATAGTCTGAAATGTAACAGTGTCCTGTTGTAGTATTAAGATAAGGCAGCTGAGTTAGACCCTGACTTAGTCATGTTTGGAGTAGATCTATTTAAATAATTGGGAGGAGTTAGTGTGACTACATTTAAGAAAACTTTCTGGCATTAATATACTGCCTTAATGTACATTTCTCCAATTCTTTGCTATTTCTATGGGTCAGGCACACATGCACAGAAATATACAGCAAACAGTGTATATCATCTGTACTGTTTTGCTGTTGTTGTGAGGCAGAGGCAGATTTTTTTTCTTGTTTTCCTCCCCAAAAGCTAGGTGCTTTGGAGCATCTTATACTCCAAAAAATATGGTACTTGGTAATGAAAGATCCAGAAAAGAGCATAGAACCAACCAACCACTGCCCAATTACTTATCTGCCAACAATGTTCAAACTTTTTACAAGAACACTGGCAAATTCAGTATTCAATCATCTCATGGAAAACAGTTTGTATTTGGTAGAACAAAAAGGAAATTATAAAAAATCAAGAGGAACAAAATCAGCAACTCATTGAAAAAATGGTACTAAAATGCAAAACGAAGGAAAATGAATTTAAATATGGTGTGGATTGATTACAAGAAGGCATTTGACTCTTTACCCCATAGTTGGATTAACACCTGTCTGGAAAACCTTGGAATCAGCAAAAATATCTACATTTTTGAAAGCAAATTTGCAAAAATGGAAAACAGTTCTAACAGCAAATGTGGAGAACATTGGTGAAGTCAACTTTAGAGAAAGGATCTTCCAAGGGGATTCACTTTCACCACTACTGTTCAACATTGCATTAATTCCACTGACAATAATCTTATGAAACACAAAATTGGGATTCCAAATCTCAAGCCAATATGGCAAGAAAAACCATATACTATACATGGATGACTTAAAACTGTATGTGAAAGGCCCCACTGAACTTGAATCAGTACTCAACACAGTTAAACTGTTCAGCAGTGATATCAGAATGAACTTTGGACATGAAAAATGTGCTATATTATCCATGCAATGAAGAAAAATGGAAAAAATAGAAGGAATAGAACTGGGAAATGGAAGCCTCATGAAAGCATTAGCAAAGGAAGATGGTTACAAATACCTAGGCATATTGGAAGTAGATAACATCTTGAATGGAAAAGTCAAAGAGTCAACGCAAAAGGAATACACCAGGAGGATCTGCAAAATATTAAAAGCAAGCCTGAATTCTGGAAACATAATACATGGGCATTAATACATTAATAAATGGGCAGTTCCAGTGATATGCTACCCATCTGAAATCATCAACTGGACTTTGGCTGAACTGGAAAACATGGATCGGAAAACGTGTAAACTT
Source organism: Pseudoxenodon macrops (assembly GCA_032467955.1). NCBI lineage: Eukaryota > Metazoa > Chordata > Lepidosauria > Squamata > Pseudoxenodontidae > Pseudoxenodon > Pseudoxenodon macrops. The sequence continues at coordinate 38,667 of JANHFT010005790.1, read as the reverse complement.
TTGAATATGTACCACGCTGTACATCCATGAAGTGACATCTACAGGTTGTACCTGCCAAGAAAACTAGGGGACAGAGGCCTATTTGCAAATCCATCAAACTGTAGAAGAAGAAAAATGAAGTTTGAATGACTATATGAATCAAAGTTCAGAAAAATTGCTGCAAGCTGTGAAAATGGAGAACATTATAAAAACAACTTTATAAAAACAACAGAAACAAAGGCAGAATATAAGTAAAAACAGTTGGATGATAGATTAAATGGATGGAAAAACAAAGCTTTGCATGGACAACATTGTAGGAAAATGTGATGACAACTTGACATGGACATGGCTTAAAAGGGGAACCATCAAGAAAGAAAGAAAAGGTTTAATACTGGCTGCTCAAGAACAAGCACTACAAACTAATGCCATGAAAGTGAAGAAAGAAAAATCCACTGACAATCCAAACTGCCAACTTTGCATTGACAACGTTGAAACTGTTTCATATTTAATATGTGAGTGCAGCAAAATTGCACAAAATTGATTACAAAGCTAGACATGACCAAGTTGCTAAATTAATCCACTGGTCATTATGTAAAAAATACAACTTACCTGCATCCCAAAAGTCATGGGAACATAAAATGGAAAAAGTTGTTGAAAATGACAAAGTGAAGATCTTGTGGGACTTTTGAATACAGATGGATCATCATTTGGAACACAACACACCAGTTGTCGAAAACCAGTTGACAAAGCCAGTTGTCGAAAACCGAAATGTACAATTTATTGATATCTCTGTACAAGGAGACTCCAGAGTCAAAGAAAAAGAACTGGAAAAAATCAAGAAATATCGTGACCTGGCCATCGAAACTGCGATTATGGATGAAACATGTAACAGTGATACCCATTGTCATTTGGGCACTTGGTATCATGTCCAAGAATTTTATAAAATACATCAAAAAATTGCAGCTTCCTGCAGTAACATCAGCAGAACCGGAAAAAAAATGTGCTATTTGGAACGTCATACATTTTAAGGAGATATTTGGTTGATACCTAGGATGCTGGCAGCAACCTGTATCAACCATAAGCGACAGTCAATTATATTTGTGATACATTTTTAAATGTTCGGTTGACTGAGTTTCATATTTAATGAATAAAAGAGATAACAACAACAATAATACCAAGAAAGGGGTGGAGTAAAGAACATAATAAGGATAAATAATAGTACAGCCATACTACATAGGTCAATACACATAGGCATTAGAGAGCACTGTAAGAATTATATGTTCAGCAGAATGATGACACTAGAAAATACTGTCCCTGTGTCTAGCTGTTTTGGGATGCAATGCACTATTGTGAGATCCTGATGAATGGAGTTGAAACAGTTAATGTCCAGGATGTGAGGAGCCTGCAGATATATTCTCACCCCTCCTTCTGACCCATGCAATATACAGGTCTTCTATGGAAGGTAGGCTGGTTGTGATTGCTTTTTCTGCAGTCTAAACTATTCTTTGGAATCTGTATCTGTTCTGTTTGGTTACTGTACCAAACCAGACAGTTATAGAAGTACAAATGACAGACTCTGTAATTCCTGCGGAGTCTGAACTTCCTGAGTTGATGCAGGAAAAACATTCTTTGTTGTGCCTTTTTAATGATGGTTTTAAAGTTAAGTGTCCTTTTCAAGTCCTGGGAGATTATAGAACCCAAAAATTTGAAGGATTGTATTGCTGATACTGTGTTGTCTAATATGGTAAGAGGTGGTAGAATAGAAGAGCTCCTCCTAAAATCCACTCTCAACTTTACAATTTTAAACATTTTCAGCTCCAGATTGTTACAGCTGCATCACAGGGCCAGTTGTTCAATCTCCCCTCCTTATAGGCAAATGTTTATTTGTCTGGATTTTTAGAATATATATCATGTCATATCAGTGTTAGTAAAAGAACCAAGCACATAGACACCCTCGTGTTCTATTATCACACGGATACATTTAAGGTTTATATCAATCAGCAAACAAAATAAGTAAAATACGTCTTTTTCTTCTTTTGCTGCATCCCACCCCTTTCAATCCACCATTGTTCCTTGAATTGTGAGGTTATGGTGGTTATTTTCTAAACTTATGTTAACAAATGCTGTGTGAATGAAGTCTGCTTGATCACCGAAAGTATGATGCTCACATGTTCAGCTCCCATTTGGAAATGCCAACAGAAGACTATGCCTTCTATCTGGTCCTGAATATTGGATCACAGATGGAACATCAATCTGAGGTTGTGTAACCCATTTTGCTCCCCCCATATGCTCCCATTTTAGTCCAGTATCATGAACAGCGCTGGAACCTCTGAAGATACCAAGCCTTTACCAAATTTCCAACGGATGGGAGTGATGAATTATTCATCTCCAAGCCCAGGATCCCTCACAAAGCATGTCTGCGCAATTTGTGGAGACAGATCATCAGGTATAACCACAACTTGCATGTCAAGGGGACAGTTGGGGAAGTATTAAATAACTATTACAATATAATATTGCCTCAGGATTCTTTCCTCTTACTTGGTCGTGCAGATAGTATCTCTTGTGTTTCTTCATTCAGGGCAAAATCATTTTTAATGTACAGCTTTTGAGAACATTGGACTATTGTTTTATTTGAGGCCAATTTCCCAGCTTTTATGAGCTGATGAGGGGGGTTAACCATTCATGCAGTGCTAAAACATCCGTGCCTCATATAATTACACCCCTTTCCCTGATTTGCTGCTAGTCTGATCACATCTGGGTCAGAGGTGGGTTCCTACCGGTTCGGACCAGTTCTACCAAGTAGGTAGTAGGCCACTGGTGATGTCACGGAGCCGGTTCTGCTCCATGGGTGCTGCCATCTTTTTTTTTTTTTAATTCGTTTTTTCTTCTTCTGTGCATGTGCGTCTCCATCTTGTTTTCGGCCTTTTTTGGGGGGGGGATTTTTTTGGTTTTTTCCCTATTGCACATGCACGCGCCCACGAGACACAGGAGGCAGCGAACCGGCGGCGAGGTAAGTTAGAACCCACCTCGATCTGGGTTCTTCACAGTATTCTGTATCATAGTCTGGTCTGTTTCCTATACAGTTTTCTTAGTCCTCTCAGGCATATTGAGTGTTCTGTATTTAATCATTTCTGAAACAAAATGCTCTGATAATTTGAATGCCCCAACTCAAAAGCACAGAAAACATTTAAACTTGCTCATATATCTCAATTGGAATGTGCTGATGTGTGTTGCTGTATTGCTAGGGAAGCACTATGGGGTGTACAGTTGTGAAGGCTGCAAAGGATTCTTTAAGCGGACAGTAAGAAAGGACCTTGTCTACACATGTCGAGATAATAAAGACTGTCTGATCGACAAGCGCCAGCGAAACCGTTGCCAGTATTGCCGTTATCAGAAATGTCTAGCAACAGGCATGAAAAGAGAAGGTATGTTGTTAAGATAAACACATTCATATACATATGTGAATATACTATACTATACTATACTATACTATACTATACTATACTATACTATACTATACTATACTATACGCTATGCTGTGCTATGCTATGCTATGCTATACTATACTATACTATACTATACTATGCTATACTAAGATGTGCACACACAAACCATCATTAATTAAATTAGAAGAAACTCTCATAGCCCCATTGTTTTTGTTCTTCAACTGGAATAGATGAATCAATTCTGCATCAGCTGAAAGTCCGACCACTGCTATGCAGTTTATTCCATATGTTTGATGATATGCCACTTTGAAGAATATAGGAAATGTGTTCTGAAGTGCCACTGTGGCAGTCACAGCAAATGAAAGAAAACAAGATGCAATTTGTAAATTAAAACTCTATCCAAGCAGGGCACTAGCTATAAAGAGATTTGCCAAGTATTAAATTGATGTGTTTCCCCGCCCCCCTAAACTGTCACTTCCACAAGGAGAGAGAGAGAGAGAAGGAGGGAGGGAGGGGGCTATAGGTCTATAGTACAGGCCACTTAACCCAGCAGAGGAAGTAGATGAATGTTTTGCTGCTCAGTTAAATAAGGTGTGCAGAAAATATACCACTGTGGGGAGACTTTAACTGCCCTGACATCAACTAGGAGACATCCTGCAGCAAGCGGAACTAAGAAGGAGATTAAGAAGAATTCCATGGGTAGAAATCCTGAACAGAAAAGTAATATCTGGCCAGAATTCTACAACCACTGGGAATAATGGTGGCTCACAAACCAACATCAACACTCTAACAAGAGATGTAGAGAACCTAGGCAGGGGTGGGTTCTAACTTACCTCGCCACCAGTTCACTGCCTCCCGTGCCCTGTGGGTACACTGCATGGGTACACCCTGTGGGCGTGCACGTGCTTTGCACGAGCACACATGTGCAGTACAAAAAAATTACAACAATTTCCCCCCCAAAAAGGGCCAAAAACAAGATGGCGATGCATGTGCAGTGCTGGAAATTCTGCTTCTGCACATGTGCAGAAGAAAATAAACAGAAATGGAATTCCATGATGTCACCAGTGGCTTACTACCAACTCTATAGAACTGGTCCAAACTGGTAGGAACCCACCTCTGAACCTAGGACTGAAGGAAGAGAACAGCAATGTAATCTGCAAGATGAAATGCAACAACTGTGACCATCGATGTTGGGCAAATAGGATGAGAACTAAAAACAAGAATCCATGAGCACTGACTAGCAGCAAACGGGCATGACCACAAATCCCTGATCTTGACCCACAGTGACACCAAGCAACAGTAGTTCGACTGGGATGGAACAAAAACCATTGGCCATGCCACCACTTGCCGTGCACACAAATTGTTGAAGTCTGGTATTCAACAAATAGGTCACTCAACAAACATATCGATCTGGAACCAGCCTACAAGCCCAAAAGGAGCCAGATTAATTGGACAACTAACATATGACAGCACCAACCACCACCTTACGTGGTGACCTTCACACAGGGGTGGTATTCATTTACCTTTGCTACTGGTTCAAAAATGTGAGTGTCACGCACGCCACCTCTGCAAATGCACAGAGTCTTCTGTGCACAGAGGGTCAAAAATGGGATGTGATGACGTCTGGGTGGATGGGTAGGGTTTCCTGCAGCCACTGCTACCAGTTCGAGTGAGCCAGATATAACCGGCTGCATACCACCACTGCCTTCACAGGATGTGACCATCTAATCATGTTACCAGCCAATCACGTCACCACTCAGGATAGATAAAAGTGAATGATAATTGAGACAAGACTGTTCAACTGAAGTCCTGATGAAGATGTTGCTTAGTTTGGCAATGAAACATTTGGAAGCCAAACAGCAAGCTCGAAGAACAAACCAACAAAAAAGTAAAGGATTAAAAAATTGGAAAAAGGCGCTCATAACTAGAACACAACTAGAATATAGCCTACTTCTTCATAAGTTAGAAAAATGTTGTATAGATAGCATCACCATCAGATGGATTTGTAACTGGCTAACAAACCATGCTCAATGTGTAGCCCTCAACAGAACTACACCTACATGGAGGGAAGGATGCAGTAGAGTACCTCAGCATTCTGTCCTTGGCCCAGTACTCTTCAACATCTTCATGTCAACCATCTGGCTAACAGACCCAATAAAAGCAGGCATCTTCAGGATCCCAAAAGCAAAACTTTATTGAGTACATCATTTTGGCACTGAAGAAAGCAAAACCAACTCTAAATTTTCCCACACAACCCTGCAGAGTTAATGAGTTTCATCCCCTCTTCCCATTGAACGGGTCACATTGTCCAATTAAAACCTTTTGTTTTAATAACAGTCCATGTCTTGGCCGACACCTGCAGAAGTGTCCTTGACTCTCATGGTGGAAGATTGCAGCCTCTGCATTCCATCTCACCCTTCCCTCCTTCCAGTTCTTTGGCAAGTTGAAAAGCAGTAATAGTCAGAAGAAGCTTAAGCATTTTTCAATCTTGACACTTCATAAATGACTTAGATGAGGGAATAGAAGGGGAACTCCTTAAATTTGCAAATGACACCAAACTGGGGGGAATAGCTAAAACTTTGGAGAGTAGACCAGTGGTGGGATTCATTTTTTTTTACTACCGGTTCTGTGGTTGTGGCATGGTGGGCATGACTATGTGGTCATGTGACTGGATGGGCATGGCCAATTTAGCAGTCCATTTTGCCAGGGAGCAGGGGGTTGGACTAGATGACCTCCAAGGTCCCCCTGGATTGCTGTGCTGTTTCAAAGCATCATCTGAAAGTCATTTAGCCACAATGGGAATCACCCAAGCCCCAAACCCTTTTAGAAACACAGAGCCGATATTGCACAAACCCCAAAAATTAAAAAACACAGAACCATATAAGAATCCTCCTTTTTATCCAGTTTGTTGTTCAGCTGAACGTCACTTCGCTTCTGCAACTAAAAACCTTCCGAGCAGCTCTTTCTTGGCTTTTAAAGCGATGTTCTCTTTTTCCCCGTTCTTCTTTGCCAAGCGATCTCCTGGCTGAAAAGCAAGCCCTGATTTTTTCCCTTCTAACTCCTCCCTCTTTCTTTCTCCCTTCCCTTCCTCCCTCCCTCCCCCTTCTCTCTCTCTCTCTCTCTCTCTCTCTCTCTTTCTTTCTTTCTTTCTTTCTTTCTCCCTTGAAGCTGTAGCCTCCTGGGAGCCAAAACGGTGCACATGGGGACTCCTGGGATGGGCGGGTCAGGTGGAGCCAGCCAGAGGTGGTATCTACTGGTTGTCTGAACCAGACGAAATTTCCCCTACCGGTCTGCAAGAACCGGTTAGAATTGGTTGAATACCACTTCTGGGCTGGACTCAATATTCAGAAGAATCTTGACAGACTTGGATATTGGGGTCTGGCCAACAAAATATAATTCAGTGTTGAGAAAAGTAAGGTCCTGCATTTAGGCATGAAAAAATTTCCTCACAGTCATTGCTGAGGGATGTCTTATTAAAATAACTGTCTGAACATAGAAAAGAATCTAAGGAAGAAGAAAATCCTATTCTGAACTTAGGCACCCTGCTGATGGGTGGGAGTCAGAGAAAATGTAAGGAAGTCACAGTATAATTATAGGACTACATTTTGGGACAGAGTGGAGAGTGACAAAATTCTTGTGGACCTTTTCTTTATCCACTAAGCGGTTCAAGAAGAGAGGCAGAGAAGCAGAGAGCGAAGTGAGAATGAAGTGGAATCTACAAGCAGCAATGGTGGGAGTCTTGAAGATATGCCTGTGGAAAGGATTTTAGAAGCTGAAATGGCAGTTGAACCAAAGTCTGAATCATATGGTGATGTGAGTGCAGAAACCTCGGTAGGTGTGATTCATTTCGGTGCTGTTCCTTAGACTGTGAGTAACTGTGAGTAATGTGAGTAATATTGAATATCCTGAATACAAGCACATGAGTTAATGCACATTCAGAAAAATAACCTCTTTGGCAAGTGCACAATAAGTTCATAATCTAAAATATTTTTAACAACTGGTAATGATAGATATCTGGGATCTTCTTAATGACACACACAAGCAGAAACCTGAAAGTTAGGACAACAGAATCTGTCCATTTTGGTTTCTCTTTGTTGAAAAAAATACTAATCTGAAGTTGCTTGTCCCGCCTCTTTTTCCAGATATGTACACAGTGAACCTATGTTGTTTGGATTTCCTCCTGATACACTGTATTTAGCTAAGTATTAAACTTCTAGAGTGTATTTACTTTAAAGATATTTTTTTTGTGCTTTACTAACATTGCTTGGGTTGAATTCCCAATCTCAGGAATGTTCATATGCACATGCATATTTATTTATCTTTATTATTTTTATAAGTAGCTCAAAGAGACTTCATCTTCCTATTTTCCCACAAGAACAACCCTGTGAGGTGGGTTGGGCTTCCAACTTCATAAAAGCTTAACCTCTGCTCCTCCCCTCCCCTCCCCTTCCCAAAGGAAAAAAATGGAGTTCAGCTTAATTCTGATCTGTTAACTGCCAAAGAATTTTGTGAGCAAGCACAGGCAAAAGGGCAGTAGTTAAATTCAGAGGTCATCACCCATCCTGCTCAATGGGAGAGTTCCTTGCTTGGAATCAAGCTGTCTTGGCCTGATCTCCTAGGATGAAATGGAAGAAAGATGCCTAAAATTCACTGCCTGGGGTGCTGTTCCTACAATGTGCAAGCCTGGCATTTGGGCGGTGTTTCAGATTCTTAAGATGCACTTTTGATATGGGTATGACTATGCTTGCATCTGCTTCAGATCCTGCTCTGTGGTTGGCTTTCCTGCAGGGTCTATGACAATTCACCAAGGCCAACTTGCTGCATGACAACTTGCCACGGCCATCTCAACACAGGAGAACTCGCTGCGGGACAAAAGTTACAGTAATATCAAAGAAATGGTGGAATACAATCATGAAAAAAAGGATGCAAAAGGAGGGACAGAATAAAATGTAAATGGCAAAAATTTAAATATTTTTTATTTATTTTAAGTAATTACATAAAATTGTTACATTGTTCCGCAGCGAGTTGTCCCATGGTGAATTGTCCCTGGCGAGTTGGTTGGGATGAGTTGGCTGCGACGAGTTGGCCATGGTGAGTTGGCCACAGCAAGTTGTCTGTGGCAAGTTGTCCCATTCCCTTCCTGCATTCCTAGTAGCCTAGCAGCAAAAGAAGAGTGGGAAGTTTAGAAACTAATGCTAAATAGGCATCTCTGGCAAGAAGAACATTCAAAAATTATTGTAGCATCAGAATATACACACAACTGATTTGTAATCTAATCCTTATATCATTAGTGTGGAAACCCAGAAAAGCCATTGGCTAAATCCCTGAGCAAGCACAATTCTCTCCCACAGTTAAATGGGGGATTCCTAATACTTTTGTTTTTGAAAAACTTCTGGAGTTAACAGCAGCAAGGGGGAAAATGTAAGTATACTCCAGGTTATCAGAGAGTTAAGTAGATAATCAGGTTTGCACCACAGAAATCAGAGTAATTCCTAGATGACATTAAATAATTATAGAATATTCCTTTTGCAGCCATATAGTGGTCTTAATGGAGTGTTACAATCCATATGCAGTAGCTCAAAGGTAAGACTTTCAGAATTCAAGAAGCAAAATCTGGCACACCTAACTTACAGATACATTAGGATGTCAAACAGCATGCAATAGAGATTGTATTCTACTTTTATTTCCATTTATTCTATTTTCTATTCTATTTTAGATGCTTCTTACCCAAACATTACAAGCTAGTTTCCTTGAGTCTAGTTCTGCATTTTGGAAATATCACCCTTATTTAAAGTTGCTCTCTCAATCCTTTTTAGTCTAAGCCATGAGAAACTCATCCATGATTCTCTTTGCTGTTCTGTTCCCTAATAAACAAACTACTATTTTAAACATACATTTTAGTGCAAGGTGTTTTTGCTGGCTTATGTACTTGTTTCTCCCTTAGACCAATGATCCTGTCACCAATATTTGCCATGCAGCTGATAAACAGCTCTTCACATTGGTTGAATGGGCCAAGCGGATTCCCCACTTCTCAGACCTGACATTAGAAGACCAGGTTATCCTCCTCCGAGCAGGTAATGGCTTGTAGGCATCTCTTTGCCATTGCTCTCCTTGAACGATCAACACAGCACCAGAAACTGGAAAACTTGCATGATGTAGCTGTAGGTTGTAGCTGATGAATTATCCACTTGCACATTATCTCATAAAAAGAAAATATATTTTTTTCTAAATTTTGCAAGGTGGTTTGTTCTCCCAGAAGATAAAACATCTCCTCATTTTAGAAAAAAATGTGAACAGAATATGGCTAGAGACAAGGAATTGCTCAGCCCTTCGCAATGTGGGCTTTCTCACATTTTCATATAATCCAATCTTCCTACTTTCTCTATATCTAGTTTCCATTTTAAACATTAGTACTTTTCAGCTGGTAGTCTGTTGAGATTCTCAGTCATTCAGGTAATGGTTTTCAGTTGATGGTAAGATTCTCTCATCCCAAATCCCAAAGGGATGGGATTCTGAATCTTTTATTTATTTATTGTATTTATTTAGTTTGTCAAACATGTATAAGATAACAGGTATAAGTATAAACATGAACATGAAATGGCTACAAATAAACGGGGACAGTAGGACAGGGTCAGTAGGCACGTTGGTGCACTTATGCATGCCCCTTACAGACTTCTTAGGAATGGGATAAAGTCAACAGGGACAGTCTAAGGTTAAAGTTATGGGGGTTTGGGGATGCAACAATAGTCAGGTAGTGCATTCCAGACATTGACCACTTGGTTGCTAAAATCATATTTTCTGCAATCGAGTTTGGAGTGGTTTATCTTGAGTTTGTATCTATTGTGTGCTCATGTATTATTGGGTTGAAGCTGAAGTAATCATTGACAGGTAGGATATTGTTTTTTTTTTTTAAACAATTTTTATTTTCCGCAATATTAATTTTACATTTCATTTCATATATCATATTTTTTATATAATAATACCAATTTTCCATATTATCATCCCCCC
>JANHFT010005790.1:5218-17522 GCA_032467955.1 Pseudoxenodon macrops | reverse complement strand
GCAAGCAAGCAAGCAAGCAAGCAAGCAAGCAAGCAAGCAAGCAAGCAAGCAAGCAAGCAAGCAAGCAAGCAAGCAAAGCCCTGAATGGCAAAGAAGGCATTAAACAGCAGAACTTGCAGAGTTGGTAAGACATTCATAGTATATCTGACAGTGGATGCAGTTTAAGGGGAATTTGAGGGTAAAACTGATAATTTTACGGCTTTAACTTAAATTTTCATGAGTTTCCCCACCAAAAATGTTCTGACATTTTCAGAGAAGATGCTGAAGGAGCTGCAGGTTGTCCATCCTAGAGTTAAGCAAACAAATGGATGGCCATATTTGGAAAAGTGCAGGATTGATAGCTGCAGAAAACAGCAGCTGCCTCCTCCAGTTCAAGTACAGTGGGCCAACTCTGCCACTGCCAATAGGGACTAATGATATGGACAAGAGGTAAAGATTACCAAGACTGGGTTCCTACAATACATCCAGGTTAATAAACACAAAGTACATAACTTGTTAAACCCAAACAAATGGGTTTACCATGTCCATAGGAGGACATCATCATTCAAACAGGCCAGTTTATTCTAGTCTAGTCTATTATGTTGTGTGAACCAAGCGATAATTAAATTACATTTTGTTGTTATTTATATACCATGGAGGGAGCAAATGTAATAGAGATGCAATTTGTCATATTATTTAGGTTCATCAAAGGCAAAACATATTCTCAGTGCATAACTCAGCAGATCTATTAAAACTTCCTTAGTTTAATGGGGTTTCTTCACATACAAGTTCTATCCTCCCAGATTTCATTCAGGACTCTCTTTGGCTCCCAGCTGTACCCAACTCTGCCACAAAGAAAAGTTTGGGGCATCACAGTGGATGACCCAGGGGCAAGATAAATTACAGGTAGTCCTTCTTTAGCTCGTTTCTGCTAAATAATCCCATATTATTAAATGGGATTAAGGGAGCTCTTGCCACAAACAATTAGAGGAGACCTGGTTGGGGAAGAAACATCATATTCCATTCACATTTACACTGATGATAAAAAAGTAACTTTATGACCAGTTGTCACATTTATAACCTTTTCAGACCTGTAAAGCAAAGGAAAGGTGAAGTACAATTATAAAATTGTGATGTTTTACTTCACGAACATTTTACTTAATTGGGTTGCTGGTCCCAATTGGGGAGCTAAATAAAGACTACCTGTGTCTAATATGCTGTTCAACATACAGTGTTCTAATGCCTATTTTGACCTTAAGCAGGTTATTTTTTCGGGTTCTAGATCTAAACATTTATTGGACACAAGTCAGCAAAAGTTCACTGGAACAAAAGCACTAATAGTGACTTAACTTTCAAGTTTATCTTCTAAACTCCCTTGCACAGAACATCAGAGAAGTTCTGGATTCCAATAAATCTTTTCTGTTAAACAGATTTATTTTGTTTTCTTAATCCACAAACATTTGCTTAAAATACATTGAAGTTCTCTTCTGTTTTTTCCTCTCAGAAGCAATATTTGTTACTACTATTCTATGGATATAATGAGAATATAATATTTTCCCCAGCCAAGCCCTCTCCAATAGTTTGAGGCTCCCTAAATCCCATTTTATAATATTGGGTGGGGTTTCTGGGAGCTTCCAGACATCTGCAGAAGACCTGATTAGAAAAGGCTGAAAAGGTGCATGGCATCCTGGAATATAAAACCAGTCTATTTATTGATCTTTTTTTTTTATGTGTTTAATACCAAGACCATTTTGAACAGGAAAACATAGGTCTTTTAGAAGCCAACTGTTTCCTTACTGATACAGGTACTGGGTGGTATTGAAGCCTGCGCTTCACTCTTCCACCAAACCCACTTGGAAGGGGAAAGGCCCTCACCATTTAGTAAAACAGGCAGTGGGCAGCCCAGAAAGTTGGTGAGAGTCTCTAGAACTGCAAAACCAGCTGGGTGGTAATGAATATCACCAAAGGAGATCCACCGGTCATACCAAAGGAGAGTTCTAGACTTAGAGTGCTCTTCAGATGACTCAAACCCGACCCATCTGGTCAGGCCAAGCCTTGGAAAGCTTTTCCGATGGTGCAAAGATTTCCCATTTCTTCCTGTCAAATCATTCTGTGAAGAAGAAGCCTCTCGGGACACTTGGGGTCACATCTGCACAATCTTCCATGCAAAGCCTGGAGAGCGAACCTGTCCTGCTGCCCTCCCTTGGTGTTCGGTCCTTCACTTCTGGCGCAAACAGCAAGCGATCTCGAAAAGCCAAGCAGAATTGGAGCGGGGGTGGGGGAGAGAGAAAGAGAGCAGCCTTCCCGGAGTCGCTGGTAGTCAACTGTCTGTCTTCAAACTCCTTTTCCAAACTAATTAGTCCCGCCTTGCACCTGAAACCGCGAAGTGCCCAGGTGATATTTGGGACAGCGGGCGGGACGATTTCAGTGTCCCGAAACTTTCCGTCCAGAGTTTTCCAACAGAACGCCCTGCCAGCTAAGAACTTCACAGCAGCAGCACACACACACATACTCCGGGGATGGCGGGCATTGCGGTCCGCGGCCAACTCTGCTAGAAACGCGACTGGGATGCCTGGGTACAGGACCGCCGCAACTCCAGGCACATTTGTGTCGGGCTAGCGAGGGAAAGGGGGAAATTAGGACATAATGTCTCGATCCCACTGGTGTGTCGGTCCCTGACCAAATCCTGTTCTGACCAAAGGGGTCAGAATAGGCTTGCCTTGCAAGGCGAAGACGGAATCAAGCGGGCGGTGTTGTGGGACTAGGCGTTGTTCCAGGAGTTCACTTCGGAAACAATTTCCTTGGGTAACTTATGAAAGGATTCTAGGTTTCATCCTTGGAGTTTGGCTGTTCAGCCATTGGCCCAGGTTAATATGTCATTTGAAGGCTGCAGCAGGCTGGACTTGTAGCTTCCGAAATGGGGGCCAGAGATCAACGCGGCTCGCTGGCCCTTATTTATTGAATGGCATTTTCGAAGCCATCATATAACACACACAGACACACCCCGCGCGCGCATGGAATCGTCCTGGCGTCGAGTCAATTTCAGGTTAAGTAGGCGGCGGGTCGGAAACCTCTGCCTGAGTCCGGATTTCTTTCGGAAGACCTGCGGGCAGACGAGTGTTTGCCCGAGGGGAAACCGAGCGGAAAGAAACGCGCGTTTCTGAGATGCTCACTGCGAATGGCTCCCAAGCTGCCCCGGGCCGGCCTACTGAAGCAGCAGGTAGCGGGGACCGACACAAGAGGCGGTAGAAGAAAACTTCGACCCAAGTACTGTAAATTGGAAAAGTGGGAACCGCGGAGATTTGGTCCTGAGATCGGGTAGGTCCAGCGGAGCGACGTCATCGCAGTCGCTTTCGAGCCCTCTTCTCTAAAGTGGGAAGCTGAGATCGGGAGACGCCAAGCCCTGACCCTCACCCCCACCTCCCTTCGGCCGGGAGTGGCGCTGCTCCTCCCGCTTACCGAGCTTGCGGGCCAAGGACCACCCCTTCCTGCCCCTGACACCTGAGCCCGTTTTCTCGGCGCCGCGGAGAAGCCCCCGCTGTCTCCGGCCCTTCTCCGGGGTTACCTGAGCAGTGCAAGGCACGGGCTGGAGCAGGGATGCCTCTCGCTTGTCCCCGAGGAAAGCAGCCGCTGTCCTTCGACGGAGGGACCCGCCCAGAGGGCAGGGAGCGCAGCAAAGACTGCCAGAGCCCTCAATGCCTGGCCCGGCGCTAGGCAGGCGCAAGGATGGGGCTCTAGCCGCCTACGGGCCAGGCCGCGGGCCTCCCGCCAAAGGCGCGATGCTAAGCCCTTTCTGCGCCGCCGATCAAGACGGGGCTTCTTTTGGACTCTACGCCTCGGGGCCGCGCCGGCTGGCAGGTAAGCGCCGGAGGGAGGCAAAAGGCGCGCAAGTCGGCAGCCGGCCTGGGGTGTCCCTTGGGACTTCGAGTAGGGCCTGCTGTGCTGCTGATGGGGAGGTTTGCGGGGAAACAGTTTGGGGGACTTCTTGCCTTACCGACCTCTTCTCTTCTCCGCAAGCGGAATCGGAGCGCTTTTCTTCGGCCTCCCTCATGTCAGGCTGGGCGGCCTGAAAATGCAGAGACCTCTGCAGAACGCCCTGGAGCCCCCGTCGCCGCCCCCTTTCTCTACCCGGCTGCTGGGTAAGTACCGGTAGTAGGGTCGGACCTCGGCCAGATCTGGGATGAGTCTCTGAGCCTGCCCTGCCCCGACGGTTGCGGGTCTCCTTCTCCTTTGTCGAGCCTGGGGGCAGGGTCCTTCTGCCCTCCTCAACGAAGAAACCCCCAGAAGAAGAAGGAAAGGCAGGACAAGGGTGTCTGCCACCTCTCCGCACGTGATGCCGGCGGAGAAGCCGATAGCTAGATGCGATGGTGGAACAGGATTATATTATCCGGTTTTGCCCCAAAAATCACCCCCAGGAAAACAAATTGGGAGGGGGGAGGAGGGAAGGGAGAGAAAGAGAAATCGGGTCTCTCTCGCGTGTGTGTGTGAAAGAGACAGGCAGCTGCTCCCTTTAACAGTTTTAAAACAAAAGTTAAAGAATTAGCTGACACTGAAGTCATCAGCATTTGTTCATCCCAACAGACAGATAAGAAAATATAATATGATAATTAGCAGATACGTATGTGTGTGCGTGCAAGTACTACATGTACAGATCGTTCTAATTAATATAATTAATTAACGATTGAACTAACGCATTTTGTATGAAAGACAATTATAACTGAAATCAAATCTCAGCATTTAAATTAAGCATAAAGGGGGTCGGATTGGATAGATACTCATAATTATTGTAGCTAATAAAAGTAAGTAAGGCCCTCTCTCCAGATTTGTTTTTAGAGCAGGTTTTGAGGCAGGCATGAAAGGGATTGGCCAGAATCTCGGCGCCGTTGTTTTCCTGCGATGCGCTTTGCAAGGCCCTTCTGAAGATGCACAGCGGATTCACTCCTCATAATGAGGGAGATTTGCAAGGCACAGCAAGACAAAAAACAGGCCAATGATAGTGCGCCTCTCTAGCAAGTTTTTAAGGTTAGGGTTGCATTAGAACGGGTCCAGTTTTCTTTTCAATTCCTCTTTTTTTTACTGCTGAAATTGTTATTTTATTCTCTACTCCAAAATAAAAGAAAAAATAAAGATAGTTCCGGGGGGGGGGGAGAGATGCTTCTAATTGTTCATTTGAAAGCAATCGGCTTTCCCTAAATAAAAATTGACATTTTTGAGCCTTTGAGTAGAAAAGCAAGATTTAACTATTTTGAATAAATAATTATTTCACAGTGGACACAAAAATATTTTTCAGACGGGGGAGAGAGAGAGAGAGGGAGAGAGAGAGAGAGGCATTCGTTTGTGCTTCAAATGGCTACCAACCCTGCCCCTGGCCAACCCAGAGTCCTGCCTTCCGGTCTTCAAGCGCCAGAACCTCTCTTTAACGCCCCCCACCCCACCCCCAAACAACAGCATCTCCGTCCAGGGCACCCTAATCGGTCGCCAGCTGAAATAGAAATTGTTAAAAAGCAACCAGAAAGCTAATTTGTGACACCAACAGGAGGGAAATCGCTCCGAGGCCAGAGTTTTACAATGGAGGCCCTAATTAAAATATAAAAAAACAAAACAAATTAGAATGGAAAAGGAGAGGGGAAAGCACCTCTATTTCTAGAGAAAAAGTCCAGGAGCAGGAGAAGAACGGATTTCAATATCTTATGTTATACCAAGAAGAAGGAAAGGCAAGAGTGGCTTGTAAGCCTTGAGAGACAGTTTCACATTTCTTCCCAGAAAGAAGAGCTCGGAGATTAGTTTAAAGTTAGGGTAGATGGGCGGCCATGGTGCGGCTAACTGGAGGCAGGAAAAGGAGACACAGGCCACCTAGCCTCAGTTTCAGATCTATAGAGTGGGGCGTTAGGATTCCCGTGCCGTTAAAGAAACTGGGCTGGGAGCTGGTTGAGTTCAGTGAAGCTGTCGCTGATGTCAAACGTCGGCAGCGGCACCTTTGCAAGTTGCCTCTGAGGCAAGGCGTTCAGTGGCAAGCGTGGGCATGAGATCCTTGGGGGTGTGTGGGTGTATTTCTTGAAGGCCGCTCTGTTGCGGCAGTCGAGCTTCCCCGGGTTTGGTCCTCCAGGTCAAGCTGTCAGGGCGGACAATAGGGTGCACTTCGCCCCGCAGCTCAAAACCAGCCACTTACAAGAATTCGTTGCTGTGGCGAGATCGCCTGGAAAGGGTGCTTCCCTGCTTATAATGGCAATGAATGCCGCCATCTATGCAACGCTTTACCAAGTGTCCTTAATCTACAAGGGAGAAACACCGAAACCCTCCTGAGCCTCAAGAAAATCGGAACAGGAGGCAAGAGGGTTCCAAATCCCTTGGGGTGGGGGGTGGGGGGGACTCACGATCCCTCTCCCCCATAGTGTTTGGGAAAAGGAGGCCTTGTGGGGAAAACGGCTCTAAGATGGGCCTGTCGCAGCTGCAACCATAGGACCAATTTGCTTTATTTCGGAGGCCAACGTTGGTTTCGAGCGTCTTTATTCGGGAAAACCTGGAAAGAGAGGGAAAGCAAGGCTGGCCGAATGCTTGGCATTAGGACACCCACGCTGGGTATTTCCCTGGTTCCAGTAGTCCACCCTTCAAGAGAACCCAGAACGTTGAAAACGAATCGGAGACGTGCGGGGCAATCTAATGCCCGAGAAACTTGTCCGAAGGGTTGGAGCAGCGGGACGGGGGACGGGGGGGCGGCGGTCTGCCGCGAGGGTCACAGTCCTTCTGGATCGTTGCAGGGGGAGCCGCCGGGCCGCGCTCGGTGTGCGAAGGCTGCCGAGGCGTCATCTCGGAGCGATTCTTGCTGCACCTGAACGACCGCCTGTGGCACGAGCGGTGCGTGCGCTGCGCCTCCTGCCGAAAACTCCTGGAGAGCAGCTGCTTCTACCGTGAGCAGAAGCTTTACTGCCGCCTGGACTACGAGAAGTAAGTCCGCCGTCTTCGCGGGGCTCGCTAGGAGCCCAGAGGCCATGGGGCTTTTCCTCCCTTCTGAAGCCGGAGAAGGAGCTCCCGCTCTTGTTCAGATAAAAAACCCGAGGGAAGCTAGTTGCTTGAGTGCAATTTGTAGTAAGATGAAATATATAAATGGGAAGAACAAAAGGTAGGGCTGCAAGCAATAAAATTATCACTAGAAGGCAGGAAAGTGGTATGGGGAACCCTCCCCCCAATCTTTGCTGCCCTCTTCTGGTCATCCTAATTTTTTGTAACTGAGCAACAATTTTGGTTTTTCTAAATAGTTTGTTTTTAGATGAATTTGACATAGTTTTATAAATCTACATGTTTCCATAAATATGAAAGGGGCTATATATTTACTGAACTAGGTGTTATTACTGATTATTTTAATATATTTGCATTTATAGCAAAAGATTTAGGGGTGTGTTTTTTTTTGCTAAGGAGTTCTGTGTAACTAGCAAACTGTCATCTTGTTTCACCAAACAATGTTGCTGAAAACACATCCTATTACTTGGTTTGTACCTTTTGACCTAAGTTTGTTTGCAGTGCCAGATTGCACAGAGACCTTGAACAGGTGCTAGGAAATGTAGAGAGGATTAAAAGTGCAAAGAAAGTTCAGTCATTTGAATGGATCTGTAACAGACAAGCTTAATTGTTACTCAGGGATTTTTGCATTTTTGTTCTTCAAATTTCATATAGCAGATGCATACATTTGATAATGTGATATTTAAAGTGAAATATACAAAATTGGTTTGAGTTTTGTATAATCAGACAAACCCATATAATGAGTCTTTATGGCAGAATACCAGGTACTACAGTAGTATAAATGTTAACACTTTTTTGTTGGGAGAACAATACAGAAGTTGGTATTCTACCATGGTTGGAATAGAAATGTGTTTATTCTCTCTTTCTTTCTCTCTTTCATATGTATATCTATAATAAAATATATATTATATATTTATAATAGTATAATCCAATATAAACTAAATTTAAAGAAAGACAGAGTTCTTCAAATATTTAACAGTAACTTTAGTAGGAAAAATATTATCTTGGTCCCTCTATTGGTTTGTCATTTGTATTTCCTTTTTAAATTTTAATACCTCAGCCAGTTCCTTTTGTAGAACCAGTGAAACATTTATTAATGTATTTTATGTATTTATTTGTATCCTGCCTTTATTATTTTTACAAATAACTTAATACAGTGAACATACCCAATAATTCTTCCTCCTGTATATTCCCTACAACAACAACCTTGTGAGGTGAATTGGGCTGAGAGAGAATGACAGGCCCAAGGTCACCCAGTCGGTTTTCATGGCTAAGGCAGGATTTGAAATCACAGTCTCCTGGTTTCTAGTCTGGTGCCTTTACGAATAGACCTTTTCTAAATGATCTCCTTGTCCGGTTACTTTACATCCACTTTCAATGCCATCTCTATCTTGTCAGATAAGATTTGTTCTACAGCTGACGTTTCTTCAATAACTTATTTCATACATAATCCATCGAAGCAGATATCATTATTGACAATGCTGATATTTTGGCTACTATTTTCTGATTCCATTCTTCAGAAATCTCCTATTTTTATTGTTATTGCACCCCTTGCAGACCTGAATATCTTTCCTGTAACTAAACTCTTTAGTTCCTCTAGTGTCCACTATTGAAATTATGAAAATATTTCTCTATGTTAGGTCTTCTAAAATCCAAATCCATTTCCCACAATAAGCTATTTATATTTTATAATTAATTCCAAATTTTTATTGTACAGATTTCAATATTCCAATTTTATCATGACCCTTGGTTTATTTATAACTTTCTTGAGATCAAAAATCTTATTTAGCTTTTTGCTGTTTATTTCAGATTCTTTATATAAGCTTATAATTAGTGTGTGTGTCTGTATAATTTTTTCTATCATTCAGGATTAAGCAGACTCACCCAACATTTCCTAAACTTTCATTCTAAGATTTCTAATAGCTTAGAAGTAATCAATGAACAATTTCCAAAAGAGATTAGAAAGTGAGGTTTGCATTACTGTCCTTTAAAAGTCTATTGTGGTCATGAGCAAGATTATACATCCAATTGTTCAAACCCACAGACAACCACAGGGCATGGGAAAGTGCCATCCAGAGCACATATGGTGACTTCCTCTCCTCTCCTTATCCACAGAGCTTCCAAGGGGCCCAGTCTAGAAGTACTGGTAGTCCTTGACTTTAAAAAGTTCATTTAGTGAGTGTACAAAGTTACAACAGCACTGAAAAAGTGACTTACGACTGTATTTCACACTTATTACTGTTGCAGCATCTCCATGGTCACATGATCAAAATTCAGATACTTGGCAACTGACTCACATTTATAACTGTTGCAGTGTCCTGGGGTCACATGATCCTCTTTTGTGACCTTCTGACAAGTGAGATTCACTTTACAACTGTGTCACTAACTTAACAACTGCAGTGATTCACTCAACAACTTCTTGGGGGAAAGATGATTAGTTTGATAAATTTTAACAGGGATGGCTATAATCTTAATTTTTTTGTAAAAAAACAGCCAGTATCTGAAATATTAAAAAAAATCAACACTCAAAAGCTATTAGCTGTGTTTTTTAAGGTTTTAAAAATGGATATAAGTGAAACAAAATAAAATACGCAAACACAAACTTCATTGATTACAATTCTAGGAGAAATATCCCCAAAATATAAAGAGGCATTATTTTTATTAGGTGAACTGAAGTGTTATATTAGTTTCAAGGGGAGATGGTTAAAGACTGGAGAGAAAGTGGCTCGTCTTCCTGCCAGTTCTGTAGTGGTTCATGCTTTCAGATGGAAACAGAGAGTGAAAGATTCCAAACACATCAGGGGGTAATGACAGAGGAAAATATTTGTAGCTCAGGGTTGAAACGGAAGGTGCTTGGTGCTCTCTGGTTTGGTTGTTTTCTTGCAGAGGTTTCATTACCCAAACTAGTTAATATCATCAGTGAACTGCAGGTGCGTCTACAAGAAAACAGCCAAGCTTAGAGAGCACCAAAAATCCCTCATATCGGAGGGTCTTACCAGATGCAAAGGCAGTATCTAGAGCCATCCCCAAAGCAGGCTTAAAATAAGACAATTATTGTAAGCCTTTTTTGGGGGGGGAATATAAATGTAGAGATCAAACCCTCCTCCCATTTTTCCTTTCTACACTTCCAAAACCATATGCAGGGGAGATAGGAAGAAGAAAGAGCAGCAAATGTCTCCGCTTTTTTGTATAAAACTCTTTCCTTGGATATTGCAACATGGATGAGAATCCTTTTGTTCAATGTTATATTATACAAGCAAAATTAATCCTTAGTTTGTACCTTGGTATTAATCCACACCACCACTGTTCCAACAGCATTTTATTTTACTCTCCCAGCATCATTTTTTAAAAATATGTGGATAAAATAATTAACCTGCCTCAGGGACCTAGCAGAAATATGGAGTTAATTATATTGAGTATTATGGATGCATGGCAGCAATGCATCAGTAGTAAATATTACACAATTACCCCAATTTACTAGGAGTAGCTCTACTGTATTTTATTTGTCTTGATGACAGAAAGTCCAATCAAGGCAGGATACTTTTATAATATTCTGATTTTTATATTCTGTAGAAGACAATATAGCAAATAATTCTGCATTAAACTCACAGGTGGAACATTTTGCAATGCTTCCTTGCATTGCATTGCATGCATTTCATGCGAAACTGAATTTTGCAATGTTTTATTTTCTATTGGATAGTTCAAATTGTAACAGGCAGGCTAATATTGCATTGTATGTGATTAGTGTTTGCTGTTTGAGTAAATACCACATGATTGATTATTACCACTTTTTCCTTACTCCTGCTTATTCCGCGTTTTTTCAATTTGAGGAGTGGAAAAAGTAGGGAGCTATTTTGATGAAGGAAAAAGCAGCATTACTTGACATTTCTCCATATGCTAAGTAATCCACCCCATGCTATCTTTTCTGAGAGGAATTTGGTGAGTAAGACACCCATTTACCACTTGTCCTGAAACCAATAATTGTACTCTCTCAAGCCTTCTGGGCTCTGTATCGATTCTGCCCAGCTGCTGCCCCATCCTGGTTGACACTACAAGACCTGTCCTCCCTCCCTCTTAGGGGGATCTTTCGCTTGTTGACAGCGGAACAAATCCATTTGAACAGAGACATCTTTCCTCTTCCCACTCTTCTTTCTTGCCTTCACTTCTTCCTTGCTGGTGCCATGAATGTTTTCCCTGTGTCTCTGTCTGCCTGGCTCTGGAGCAGCTTCCCTCAAAATATTACACAGGATTATCCTGAGCTTCTCCTGAGAACACTGGTTGTGATTGCCTGATGACAATGCTAGGCAGCATTTTTAATGTAATATATATCCCTTGGGTTGACTAATTTTGAAAAAAATACGTTGTCATCCTTGTGGTGTTTCTTTTATGGTTGATTCACGATAGAATATTTACAATCATGGCACAAGGAAACAGGTTGGATACACATGTTGCAGTAAGCCATATTGTGACTACTTTGGTTTTGATTTAGCTCAGTGGGTAAATTCAGACCTTATGATTTATAAACCATAGCTTTAACCAATATTTATGACTTGGTGTAAACCACCTCACACTACTATCTACTATCTGTATAATTTCAACACATCTTCCTATTTTGTTGTGTTTTGATGTTTTATTTTATTGATGAATGTGGCATTTTACATATCTTTATAAAATACTTTTAACTTCCTCTAAACTGCTGTACTGTACTGTACATTTAAAGTATTTCAGGTGCTGGGCTACTGTGGAAAATAGGGCTGAATGGGTGGCTAGCAACCTTGACCAAGTATTAATAATGATACTACTTTTTAATTTTCTGAAAACCAGATTGATAAAACCAGAAAGATTAGTGATAGATTTTTTTATAATTAAAGGACATGGGAAGATTGAAATTAGCTAGTTTAGGAGATCTTAAGATAACCAGTTTGGTGTGTTGGTTAAGGCACCATGATAGAAACCAGGAAACCCTGAGTTCTAGTCTTGCCTTAGGCACAACATCAGCTGGGTGACCTCAAGACAGCCATCCTCTCTCATCCATAGGAAGCAGGCAAGGACAAACGAATCCTGAAAATCTTGCCAGAAAACTGTAGGGATTCTTAGGCATTTAAAAAAAAATCTTATGGCAATGCAATTTAGTCCAAGAATTACTAAGGCTGGAGCCTTAGTAATAATATTTTACCAACTGAAAATAGAAGCCTTGTGTTGTGTTCTGCCTAATCCCCTGCATCCTGTGGCCCGGAGGGGGGGATTACTGTATATACATTTGTGTAGAAGGTGTGCCGTCGCTGGTTGGCTAACTAGCGACGGAAGG
>JANHFT010005789.1:323419-344751 GCA_032467955.1 Pseudoxenodon macrops | reverse complement strand
AGTATAAGACGCACCTGAATTATCAGCCCCAATTAGGGGGAGAAAAGGTGCGTCTTATACTCAGAAAAATACGGTAACTGCAAGAAGTTGCAGTTAATACTATAGTTTAAACTACTATTTAAGAAAAATAGATGAGCAAAATGTGTGTGTGATAGTTTGAACAAAAAGTTCCACTGTTAGTTAGCCCAGAGCTGGATTGTCCATTGTTCATTAATTTATGACTGAATCTTCACCAGAAAATAAAGGGTAAATCAATATCTATGTTTGCTTTCCTGACAATAGCTCATTTTGCAAGTGGATTATTTTTATTCCTTCCATCTTGTTCACATCAGTATTGCAAAATTCCTTAATCTTTCATTCCATGCATTTGTAAATATCCTGATTGTATTCTCTTGATTGACAGAATTGGAATGGATTTAGTAGGGATTACAGAAAGGAATGATGAATATGCATTTCTATGGTCAATAACCCTACAACAAAAATACAGTTTTCCCTAACCATGTAATCTAATTAACAGGGCTGTTTATATATTGAATGAATTCTTAATAAAAAGAAACTTAAAAATACAGATGCTTTAAATGGAGTGAATGTTAAATTTTGAAGATAAGCCTTTTGGAATCAACCTATTATTTTTAATTAAAAATAAATAAATATTACTCTGGCTTTAATTCTGACCATTCTTACAGAATTTACAGGGAAATTGTGTTGGAGTCTCAATATTCAGGGTTAAAAAAGCCTCAATCTGTGATTGAATAACCATAGTAAAAATATGTTGATTTTATTTATTTTATTTATTTATTAGTTTGTCAAACATGTACAAGATAGCAGGTAGAAATATGAACATGGACATGAACGAAGGAAATGAATATAAATAAATGGGGACAGGGATGGTAGGCACGCTGGTGCACTCATGCACGCCCCCTTTACCGACCTCTTAGGAATGGTGTGAGGTTCATGGTAGACAGTTTAAGGCTGAAGCTGTGAGGGTTTGAGGATGTAACAATAGAATTGGGTATAGCATTCTAGGTGGTGACCACTCTGTTGTTGAAGTCGTATTTCCTGCAATCAAGTTTGGAGCAGTTTGCCTTGAGTTTGTATCGATTGTTTGCCCGTGTATTATTGAGGTTTAGTACAGAATGGTGTACACAATTTGAAGAAATCTGCATGAACATACAGATAAAAAAACACTATTTCAATGCATTTTCCTTATCAATGTATATTTATAAAGATACATTATCAAAATATATGCATTTCTAAATATCCTATTTAAATATACTTTTTAAATAACATTTTGATACAGTAGGTTGTTTTCAGCTGCAAAATTCACTACAAAGAGAAAAATCCAAAGGATAATTATGTTTCAATCCTCCCATTAGCCTGGGAAGTACAGATCAGGCCAGTTTGTTTCAGAATTCAGAAAGATCAAATTACCTAAGCATTTCTAGTGTAGAAAGATCAGTGTCAACTGTGGGCATCAGAATATACCTTGAAGAGGAAGTAAGATTGAAAGTTGTGGCTGAGAAATTACTTAAATGCAGACTATTACACGTAAGCAATTAGACAAGCTGAAAGTTTTCTACTTAAGCCTTTTAGTTTAATTTATTTATATTTATAAAAAGAACCAGAAAGAACATATGTCTGTGCAAATTTTAATCCGTGAATGTTGTACTTATGTCTACCTTCTTTCTTTTTTTTAAAGTATATTTGGCTGTATGAATATTCTTTAAAAATATACTGGCTGGGTTGCCTGTGACTAACTTTCAAGTAAACAGAAAGCATATGGATTAAAATGGGTATACATTAGCATTAGGATGTTTTATAAATAACTTTTTTTTTTAATTGTCAAATGTAGGTTTTGGAGAAATATTTTTGGTGAATGTATATATAGTATTAGAAATCAGAACTACTGAAGAGTATAGCTGCACATTCTTCAGTTCCTAATGAAATGTCATATTAAAGCGAGTAAAAAAAGAATTTTTTTTTAACAATAGATCCAAGTATATTGTTTACAATAATAGCCAATCTTCACCACATATTATATAATATCAGTGAAGTTGATGCTTGCATATATTTTGGGAACAGGCATTCAAAAACTGTAGCACAGCTATAAGTGGTGCTGAATTATTTCTCACCAAGAATCTTGAATTTATGCTAGAAATAGGCAATCCATGCAGCTTTTTCAGGACCAGTCTTACATGGCTCCTGACATCTGTCCATGTTAATATCCCAGTAGCAGCTTTGTGATCCAATTGTAAATTCTAGAGCAGGGGTGTCAAAATTTCATTGAGGGACGCATCAGGGTTGTATTTGACCTCAGGGCCCAGGATGGGTGTGGCCAGGTTGAGCGTGGCCAGCTCAACGTCACTCCTGTCGGGGCCGTCTGTGGTGGCCCATTCTCTGCCAGCAAAAACAGACTCCCGAACTCCATTTTCACTGGCAGAGGGTTATAGGAGGCCATGACAGCTGAAAACGGAGCTCGGGAGCCCATTTTCGCTGGCAGAAGCACTGCGGGCTGGTCCTTCACTGCTTCAATGGCAGCCCCATGGGCCAGATCTAAGTACCCCACAGGCCAAATCCAAACCCCTGGGTCTTGAGTTTGATCTCTCTGTTCTAGATCATGTTCAAAGACAGTCCAGATAAACTACAGTGATACAACTTTGAGATTACCAATTTAAGTCAATGTGGCTAAATTATCTTTATCTGGAATTATTATAGTGGCTATGCCACCTGAAAGAATCAGTACTGGGCTAGGACAGGAAAAATCCAATGATCTCCATTCTCAGCCATGGAAATGTGGCAGGTGATTTCAGGCCACTCATTCTCTCACCATTCACAGGTAAGCTGCATTCAGTATCAAACATGTAAGACCCACATCCCCCCCTCCTCCAACAGTTTAAACTACTCTTGTAACAACACAAAGAGAATGTTCACAGCAGGCTGAATTTCCCCTGAGCGGGAAGACCTGTGACCAATAAACCAAATTGTTTCTATTCACTAACCAAATCTCATTCATAGCATGGCCAGCATGCTAACCTAATAGAAAGGTATAAATAATAATAAGGTCACACTGATGGATTTATTAAAAAAAACATTCCAAAGTCATGTTGTCATTTATACCGTATCTGCCCATTTCTTTTTGTCTTGCCTTTACAATGTAGTAGGCCAAGAGTAAATACATTTAGCTATAGTTCTGTCCTTGCTCAGGGCTGCTCAGCAAAGTGCCAATGCGTTGTTGGGAGCCTAATATGTACTGTGTTATTATGTTGTATCTTCAAAGTGATTTGATTGTTTAAAAGTGAAGCAGCCACATCATTTGACAAGGTTATTGCTGTTGAAATAAAATGGAGATCAGTTTCCATGTAAGTAACTTAGAACTCCCATCTAATAAATAAACTGTGCTATACATCATGGCCCACATAGGCCACCTAAGTGAATTTGGATCAAAGTTTACTTCCAAAAATGTCTTTCAGTCTGTAGAGAAATTATAGAGTAGAGGTCTGCAACCTGTGGGACAGAGGCCATTTGGAACTGGCCGCATGAGTGGTGGACGAGCATGTGTGTGCACAAAGCTCCACTTCTGTAAGTGGCGGACACACACAGGTGTGCAGCTCCATTTGTATGAGCAATGGTCGAGCACATCCACAGCTCACGCAAATGAACTTGAATGCGTGCATGCTTGCACCACCACTCACACAAAGCCATCCCCTTTCCCCGCCAGTCCGCCAACTCGGAAAGATTGGGTGCCACTGTTATAGAGCCCAATTTTACAGAAATTGTTATTGAAATTGTCATTTTTTTCTTGACAGTAGTTCCTTGCATTGTATTTTTGACCGCAACAAATAGCAAGTTTACATATATTAAGTCTTAAATAAACTCTCCTTTGTATAGGACCCCTCAGGACTTGTGTAAGACCTTTCAGGGCTTTCTCAGTCATAGATTGTAAAAATTCCAGGCATAATAATTCTATTTTTGTTATGTTGTTGTATAGTGAAATTATTTTACTAATATAAAGTTTCGTTGACATGTAACCACAGTAGTTTTGAATCTGATAAATGCCAATATTATTTTCTTATTGGCATTTTAACATCTTAATTGATTAATTTCATGTGTTAATTATAATCATAATAGTGTGACTGTGTGTCTATTATTGTAAATCATTGCCATATTTAATAAGTACAAAAATAACACCTTATTCATAAATGTCTTCACAGTAAGCAGTTTGTGCTTAATGGGGTAGAATTGTTCAACTGTGCAATGTACTTATCTTTTGGTGCCTTTGTGTGCACGTAAGGAAAGATGGGGGAGGTAGAATAGAAGGGATCTTCAAATCACCTGCTGGCATATACAAGTAGAACAGATATGCCCATTTGCCAATAAATGGCAGTACCTTGAAGTAACATCATACTATTTCAGAATCATTTAAAAGATTCATTGAGTTTTTCTGAAGAACTGATTGATCATGGTGCCAGTTATAAAGACTTTGAAAGCAGTTGACTATTGCACAGCTCCTGAACAACCATCTGTTGGTTCGATTGTCTTCAAGAATAACAAAAAGCTCAGCTGTTTTAATGGTAGGCAAAAAGGTCGGGTTATTGACCTGTGCTTCAGGGATATCAGTTACTATTCAATGTCAACATTCCCTTCTGACCAACACAGCCTTACTCTTTCTAAATTTAGCAATTGATGGAACATTTAAAGATACAGTATGTAGCTTAAAACAAACAAACGAACCAGCACAATAACAAAATACCAGTTGGATTTAATGGTATTTTAGAGATGGTCTCATATTTACAATGTACAGGATTAGTGCTGGTTCAAGTTAGTGTTTGTTCATTATGAATACAATCTTAGAGTTTATAATGCATATAATGACTATAGGATACAGCAATCAGTTCATACCAGCACAGTCAAAGCAATTAAAAATTAAAATCCCAATATAATTAGCAGTTATGTCTCCATATAATATCATTTCCCTTTTGGGAAATGCAGAAAAATAATGAATTGTAAGAGGTCTTAGAAATTAAAATATTTAAGAGTGGAAGATGAGTTGATTTTCTTTTGTTTATTTTGAGAGAAAGAAAAGTATAAATGTCTCCTGGCAGAAAAAGGACAAATATTTATTTTTTTAAAAGAAACCTTTTTAGGTATATGTATTCCTCAACAACCTCAACAACCTCAACAGATTAAAATTATAATAGTAAAATGGAGCTACATTAGGAACAGTTCAAAGCAGTTACCATGTTTTGAAGCTTTGTACTGATGAATTCGGCTTCTTTCTTTCTTTCTTTCTTTCTTTCTTTCTTTCTTTCTTTCTTTCTTTCTCCCCCCCCCTTTCTTTCAGCATATTTTGGAACCACCCATGTTCCTCAAAGAGGGACTCTTTTTCCACTTTATTCTACTTCTAAACTGCTCAATTAATGGATGGCTCAGTGGTTAAAGACACTGAGGTTGTCAACCAAAAAAATGACAGCCCAGGTTCGAGATCTGAATGCTGCACAACAGGATGAGTTCCCGTTGCTCCTACCCACCTATCAGTTCAAAAGCATGCAAATGGGAGTAGATAAATAGATACCACTTTGGTGGGAAGGTAACAGCTTTTGGTGTATAGCCATCCTGGCCACATGATCACGGAAAAGTCTTTGGAAAATCTTTGGACATGACTGGACAGAGGAAACCCTTACATCGCTCAACTACTAAACAATTCAGTTTAAAAGTAAAATGTAAAACCATCTAAAACAACAAAGCAGCACAATATAGTAAAATAGACAATAAATTGCAACACAAGATTTGTAACAAAGAACACAGCATAATATTCACATTTCTAATTTGAGCCAGTATACCATAACAAGCCCCATATTCTGACTTTTGATAAAGCCTTTTTACTCGCATTCACCCCTTACCATAAATCAGAAAAAGGTTACGGTAGGTAGATTAATAGGCTGGTTGAACCTAAAATCATTTCCTAACTAGCATAGGTTGCAATCTTACATATTCAGATTTGTCTGGGGGCGAGGGGAGGGGGGAATGGAACAAAAACCCCAAACCAGGTCTTGACATCATGCTGAATTATACCTTTTGGCTTTGTTTATCCACCTGTGGAAAAATAGGAGAGAACCAGAAGCAACTGGGCTATGAGGTAAAATACGCTGTTTTGCATGCATGTAAATACAGCCAGCATACCTCAAGTGGGAATAAAATAACATTTTCCTCTTAGCTTGGGAAGGAAAGAAAGGATACAAATAGCCTTGAAATTATGTGCAGATCTCTTTTCTGGGATAGGGCAGAATATCTAGTACCTCCCTGAGCTGGCTCATTCACAAGAAGACAGCTGAAAGATGATGAGGTACTTAGGTACTGAAGGGAGGGAGTGCCATTCAATACCATCTAGTGCAACACGCAGTCCATAATCTTTGTTTGGACCTGTCCCTCAGCATTTTGCCAATAGAAACGATTTATGAGAATAGCCTACTTGAACAAGCAGCAACTAGTTCAGTTTCTCTTCTGAAATGAGAACAAGGCTAGAGGATTTTTTCCCCCTCCTCTCTCTCTCTTTTTGGAAATCTAGATAAAAATCTGCAAAATACTGCATGGCTAAGTGAGAAAGTTTGGCTTCTACAAGACATTTTTTACATTCCCACATGTCTCAAATGTCCACAACTTAAGCATAAACAGAATCAGTGGAGATTAAAAGATCCCAAAGCCTGTATTCTACTTGTCTTTGTTCAAAACAAAGAACCAAGAAACCACTGCTAAGAATTCTGGCTTTGTGCCTTTTTTTTTTTTTTGCTGGGTGGATGGGGTGGGGTCACCTCTCTTTGGATGCTAGCCAAATTACTTGGGGCACAGGAAGTATTCAGTTCATATCTGATGGGAAAAAAGCACAAAGAAAAAAGTCTTTATGTCAAGAAATTTAAATGATGCTGTGTTTTCTTCTTATGTGCTCACTAGAATTGATCCAAGTGAATTTCTTGATTTTACTGCATTTGTGAATCAAAACCTTTCATTAACATCTGTGCTTCAGTCCTTCTTTCTTAGGAAGTGTGATGCAACCCACTGCTTCATTAAAAAACGGACTGCAATCACTTTTTCTACTTGAGTAGCAAGCAGTGTGTTAATGCAATCAGTAATAGTTTATCTACCTGTTTACAGTGGCTCCTAATTTGAGAATCTGCAGCCCAACACCCCTAAATCAGAATTAGAATATTGTGACAGGAAGGTTCACAAATGACAAAAACTCAAGATCTGAATCCACGCTCATATTATATTGTCTGCTATGATTTATTCTTGATTTTGCTAGCCATCTGTCAGTTTTATGAACAAATATTGCCATAACAAATGAAAACTTAAGAGAAAAGCTAACACAAAGTATATCTCATTTGCAGAAAACAAGGAACTGATTCATAAAGTCAGTGACTCAATATTTATGCCAGAATTGCAGTGTTGGAGAAGAGCACTGGTGATGGTCTAGGAGAGGGTAGAACTTAGCACTTAGCAATAGCACTCAGACTTATGTACTGTTCTATAGTGCCTTACGGCCCTTTCTAAGTGGTTTACAAAGTCAGCATATTTCCCTCTCATTTTACTGACCTCGGAAGGATGGAAGGCTGAGTCAACCCTGAGCTGGTCAGGATCGACCAGTGAACAGAATTAGCCTGCAATACTGCATTCTAACTACTGCACCACCACGGATGCTTTATTATTTTTTTAATAGTATTTATTTGGTTTTTAAAAACAACAACAACAACATACAAAAAAAAACATACAAAAAAACAAAGAAAAAAGAATCACTTTTACAGCTTTTTCCTTACGGTTTCACTACTATTTACAATTTTCCAAGTTTCTACTATTGTCTTATACCTATTCTCTATGATTTTCTTATATCTCTATATATAATGTTAGTTAGCTTTAATGTTAGTCACTATTTGTTCCCTTTCCAAAATTTTCCTCTAATCTTAGGTGGGAAAATCCCCCGTGCACTTTTATTTAGCCTTAATTCCTCAGTTGAGTTTACCTAAAAATGCATCGGCCTAAACCAATATTTCCAAAACCAAAACAAAAAGCCATTTATTCTGCAGAATTGGGGGCGGGGAGGGCGCAATCCTTTGCTTAAACACATTTAGGAAGCAAGGAATAATGGATTCCAAAATGGAATTTGCAGGTACGTAGTATAAAATAAGATTATTGCAGGGGGGGAGAAACCTTGCTGGCTTTCTCTTTCACTCTATAACAAATGAAATCACAAGCCCTTGGGTCGTTCTGAACCTCAAATCCAAAGAATTAAAAACAAAATGTAAGGCCTGAGGAGAAAGGTCATTCAGTAGAATACCAGCAATGGTCTTTTCGTCTAATCTCCACACATTTGGAGTCTTGGGGGTTAATACTGTCTTTTAGGTTTCTAGCTGTAATTGGATCTTTTGTATGTGCTTTCTGCTATAGGAATCAACTTAACATTGACATCCTCGTAAAAATTTCCATTAGATTGAGGATAGAATGCTTGTTAAGGCACTGCATGGCTTTGCAATTGATTCACTGAACGGAATCTTATCTAAAATCTTTTTATTTTATGCTATTATAGACATGGGGGAACAGTACGTTTAAAAAAAAAAAGATGTACAACCTTCAATGTTTTCTTAATGCACAGTGCCGTTTGGAAATAGCCTTCCAATTGCTTAAAGAAACCGTCTTTCCTGCTTCCACTTTTTTGTTTCATGTTACCAATAATTGAAAAAAGTCTCATTTGTTATGGAATCACACACCTGTATTGACACCTTAAATTCAATCCAGAATCTTTATATTTAATCAATGATGAGCCAACTACTCTCTAAAATGAATGTTATGAAATAATGAACGCTCTAAAGAGCTCTCTAGCTTTTATAAAAATGGATTTTACAGAACTCTAAAAAGATTTGGTTAAAAAAAAACCTGTGTGATGAAATCAAGCAACCTAAGAAAGCTGGGGCAGAGCTACGTCATATAAAATACCCTCAAATCGTTCTACTGACATTATTTTGTTTCAAAATGAATGTTTCCACCCCTCTGGCTGTTTTTATAATGGATCTCTTGTGCTAAGATACATGACTGAAGTCTAAAAGGCTTAAATCTTGATTAAATCATGTCATTTTTATTAGCATTAGTAGAAACACTTTATAAAAAGTCTTCTGCAACCCCACTCTCTCTCCAGGACATTCCAAATGAATATAGCCTTAGATATTTCCATTAAAAAAATCTATAGGATTTTTAAAACTTCAGAAGTTTGTAAAATGGTAAACTAAACTAGGGGTTTTTTTTCCTTTCCTTTTATAGATTTAGAATATGTGCCAAAAACATAATTTCTGATGATGTATCCTACTGGAAATGTGTAAATGTATATTTACACACGAAGATATACAACTCTGTGACCACATACATGTACAGAGTGTTGAAAATAATGAGCGTTTGGATTATTAGGTGGTTTTTCTCCTAAGCATATATAGCTCCCAAGTTTAACAGTCTGCCTAGTAGAACAAGGAATTCTTATAATTATAAATTAGGGATAAAATTCTGGCAGTTTCATTCAATCCCCCCAAAGTTTCTTATTTTCACTTTAGAACACAATGATTTCTTTTTCATTCATTTATTTCCCAGATGTGAATAACAAGGCAGTATTTAGCAAAACTTCCCATCACATGTTCCTTGGCTTACATACAATACAGGGAAGTTTTTAAAATATCAGTATGTTTTTAAAATATCCAGTATGTACAGGATTGCTGCTAAACCCTTTTTAAAGCGTTCTCCCTACTTCCTAATTTTCATGGTGTAACACCGAGTATTTTCTCATCCTTGCTACCAGTAGTATAAAGTAGATTTAGTTTGGGATGGAATAAATACTATTCTAAGAAAGTAGTAGTTTTGGTGCTCCTTCTGCTAATAACAAATGCATTTCCCCCCAGTTTTTGAATATCGTGTTGTTTTTGCATGGGTAAAACTTTTCACATTGTTTGGAACATATCCAGAGGGATGCCAAAATACTGTTTTTCATGGGGGGGAAATGAAGAATTTGGGTATGTTTAACTGAAGAAAAGATTGTTTAGACATGATATGATAAACATAAATGACTAAGAAAATTTGTTTATTTTAT
Organism: Pseudoxenodon macrops; assembly: GCA_032467955.1. Classification (NCBI taxonomy): domain Eukaryota; kingdom Metazoa; phylum Chordata; class Lepidosauria; order Squamata; family Pseudoxenodontidae; genus Pseudoxenodon; species Pseudoxenodon macrops. The sequence continues at coordinate 334,634 of JANHFT010005789.1, read as the reverse complement.
TCCAGTGAAAGGATAAAAGAACCCAAACTATTTGAAAGTCATTCAGAATTTCAGTGAAATGAGATCAACTCTTCTTCTTCAAAGTTTTTAATCTAGATATTGATGGTTAAGAGATACCAGTGATCAGTGGATTATTTCCTATATCAACAGAAGCTGGATTACAGATAGCTTCCTGGGAACACTATTAGCGGGAGCTTTGTGAAATGTAAAGAGTGGCTTTGGAAAACAGATTTTTGGACTGTAGCTATGAGAGAAAGGAATAAATTAAGGCTGAACCAAAGTATCCATCTCACATACAATATTCAGAAAATCATGAAGAATGGAACTGACCAGAGGTGGGTTCCTACCAGTTCGGACAGGTCCTACAGAGTAGGTAGTAGGCCGCTGGTGATATCACGGAGCCAGTTCTATTGCTCCGTGGGCGACGACATGTTTTTTTGGGATTTCTTTTTTATTTTTCCTGATTTTTTTTCTTCTGCGCATGCACAGAAACCGAGTTTCCTGCACTGCCTTTTTTAAAAAAAATTGGGGCTTTTTTTTACTGTGCACGTGCACGAGGTGCGTGAGAGGCGTGCCCACGCAGCGCGGGAGGCATCAAACCGCCGGCAAGGTAAGTTTGGAACTCACCCCTGGAACTGACCAAATATTTGGGAGTCTAGATCAGGAACTGAGGTCAGGACCATTATGCTCTACATTTGATGGTTTCCACACACACCAAAAGAAACTTTAATGAGAAGGAAAATCTTGGAATGGCCTTTAATCTGTCTCATTATATTCCCACCCGTGCCTGTGGTTTTCAGTTTTCAGAATTCCCAAATATTTATTTATGTTGTCCAATTTACTTTGTAACAAATCAAGCAATCCAGGATGACATACAACAAAGCTAAATGCCTAAAATCTTTATCATGATTTTGTATGCTTGTATGATTTTGTATGTATTAAAATACACCAAAAACTATAAAACAAAGCAAAATATTAAAATTATATATTAAATAATATACAACTGTTGTATGTTAAATAATATACAATCATGTAGTATATATATTTCTATTACATTTAGTATAATATTGTATATAATACATATGTAATATTCTATATATACATTTATACTGTATATAATAAAATATATTAATTGTGTATAATTTGCTATGAGTTAATTAATTGTACATATATATCAGCCTAGATATTGAAAGCCCACATACTTTCATATTTCAACCTAGCATTTTAAATCACGTATATACTTTACAATGAGAAAAGTTACATTCTGTATGTATTTTGCGGTATGAAACAATTTATTTATAGTTCTACTTTTAAAAATTAAACAAGGGTCTGAAGAAAGTTTCTTCCCCCTCCATCCCTCAAACCTATAACATCTTTACAATCTGGAACAGACCTAACACAGGAAATCTTGTACGATTGAAACATAAATTTAAAGAAGAAAAAATTCTTGGCTGTAAACCTGAGTGAATCCTTGATCATGAAGCAGAAAGGAATAAAAAGCATGACCAGAACAAACAAATCTTAAGTTCCCACAGTGTTCCATGCCTAGTATAACACTTAATGAAAACAGAATTGGTTGATTCTGGATTCTCTTTAGGTGTCCATTTTTCAGAATGATATGCAACACATATGGTAGTACACAGGGGTGGGTTCTAAATTTACCTTGCCAACAGTTTGTTGCCTCCCGTGCGCGCACACATGCGCAGTAAAAAAAAGCCCTGAAAAATTCAAAATAAAAAAGGCTGAAAATAAGATGGTGACGCATGTGCAGTGCCAGAAATTCGGCTTCTGTGCATGCGCAGAAGAAAAAAAATCTGGAAAAAATTTAAAAACATTTTTTTTCAAAAAAAAAAAAGGCCGGAAACAGGATGGTGATGCATGCACAGTGCCAGAAACTAAGTTTCTGCACAGGCACAGAAGAAGAACAAAAACCAAAAAAAAATTCAAATAAAAAAAAAATTCCCCAAAAAAGATGTCAGTGCCCACGAAGCAACAGAACCGGCTCCGTGACATCACCAGTGGCCTACTACCTACTCAGTAGAACTGGTCCGAACCGGTAGGAACCCACCTCTGGTAGTACAGATAAATAATTTATCTATAGAGACTTCAACTTCCCATCTTTCAAGTCAAGATGCACACTACAGTCTGAAAACCATACTAAATTGATTGTTGAAACTGAAAAATATCACAAATGCACCTTTCTTTCCTGGCACCAAGATGAATAATTTAATTGCTAAGTAAAAAAAATCCCAGAAGACGGTGATGGATTTCTGATTACTAAGAAATCTACATGATACCATTTGAAGTCATGAGTAGGGCTACAGATATCTAAATAGGCAAAGAAAGACATGGACAATTGCACATGGACAATGTGCAATGTGCACTCCAATGGAGGGGTGGAGAAGAGGACATACTAATTGTTTAACTTAATTAGCATTTGCAACAAAAATTACAGCAAAATACATATAGGCTTACATATATATAAAATTACTTTTTCCAGCATCAAAAAGACTGTTTTTTTTCAATTGCAATATTTTTCTAACAAATCTTGTCCTGTCTGTGGATAGATCAGGCAAAGAAAAAAACTGTGATCATATAAGGAATGACCTTGGGAGATAAGAGAGAAAAGCCATAACCAGAGAAATAGATAAGAGGCTGCTTGGCCTGGAGAAGGAATAGCATTTAGAGTTATATTCTACCACTGCGCCACCAAGAATGTGGACATGACAAACATCTCAGAAGGAACCGTCTCTAGTTTCTTGGACTGTAAAAGCTTGTAAGATTCTATTAATGTAACCTTACAATAAAGTAACTTTACAAGAAAGTTACAGCTAGTACTTCTGGTGTGCTTCTTGTCTGGACTATTCTGCATCAGAGGTGGGTTCCTACCGGTTCTATCCAGTTCTATAGAGTAGGTAGTAACTCCACGGTGTCGTCATGGAGCCGGTTCTGTTGGTGGCTCCGTGGGCACCGCCATCTTGGATTTTGCATCTGCGCATGCACAGAAGCTAGTTTTTGACTGCCGTGCGTGCACTTGCTCATGCACTTTGTGCGCTCGCTCAAGGCGTGACCCTGAGTGAACCAGCAGTAAGATTCAGAACCCACCTCTGCTCTGCATGGCTGACAGAAGCAGACAATATGCAAGGTCACACATAACTACTGTTGTGGAAGCAGTCCAATTTAAAAGAAAGACATTCAAAACCAGGCAATATTTTATCTTAAGGCCATGTCTAGTAACCTAGTTATGAGGAGGCTAATAGAATTTGCAGCAGGACTTACCCTTTTATTCTGTTGTAACAAAATAGACTTTGAAGGTAACTTTCCAGAGTTTTACAATTCAATTGAAAGTTGCAAAAATGAACTAAAAGCAAGTAATTAGTTAATCAAATGCACTTGATGCATTAAACTGCCTTGTGCTGAAATATTTGATCCACCTAATCCGCGCCATATATTCTGTTTTTCTCTAATGTAATACTCTTTACCAGTGCTGGATTCCAACTCTAAATTGCAGAGCTGGTATATAGTCCCAAAGCAATTAAAGAATGCATCCAGGATAAGGAAGCCCAAATTGTGATTTGCAGGCATTGTCCCAGCATAGCTGATATCCTTTGGACTATCAATGGCTGGGATTGAACCTGGAGTCTTTGATATGCAGCTTTGCCCTACCATAACTTACGCTATGCTGTATTTCTGCATAATTTTATGACTAATTACAATTGTATAAGAACAACCTTCAATCATTAGCTCATACAGTTCCATGGCCTTGATATTTAATTACAGTTCTTAATTTTGCATCATATGTTGTTCTGTCTTGTCTAATTCTGATTTTCCTTTTGTGTTGATGAGAATTTATAGAGAGCAAGTCAAAGCTAGATGGCTTGATTCATGTAAGTTGCAGGTCTTTCATTAAACTTATTTCCTTTATGCAAGCATTACAAATAATTATCCTTTTCCCCCCCTTCCTCTATCCATCCCTCTATTTCCCCAAGGATTCTTGAACTTCATAGAAGCTACAACTGCTTGCTTAGTCCTGCTCCTCTTCCTTACATTTAGAGTTTTCATGATTTTCAGCACAACTGAAAAGGAGAACAGTAGTTAAGAGGAAAGGATGTTCAACAGGAGCAGGGTAAAAATAAGGCCAGATAAGTTATAACAGTTTTGTCTCTTGTCTCAGGGGATTTATAAACCAATCTCAGAAATCACCCTACTAATGGGACTTCTGATCATGCACACAATAGCCACAGAATGGTTAGTCATGGACAGGAATTTGACCACTGTTGGTATAGTTTGCTCTGACATGCCAAAATAAATGCTTAAAGGCATCAGAGAAGTTGTTGCTTTTTGTTCCGTGATAACAAGCCATGTCATCATTAGCATATAGCTTTAATTACATTGGAAAAATTACATTAATCTATTTTATATATTTAGATTTCAGAGGAAGATTCTTCATTCTTGAAATCTCCCATCAACTTATTGTGGCTCAGATGCTTGGGCCAAATCCAATTAGACATTGCAAACTTCATTTCCACTGAAATGCAATCAATTCTAACTTATTTTCAGATCACACAGCTTTCTCTAATTGTTAGCACCAGCCTCTCCTGAATAGATGGTTAAGCAAATTAGACTATCTTGGATATGAAAATTGCCTATTTAGGTTGGCAGCTTTTTGCGCTGCTGATGAGGTTGTTTGAGCTAATGGAATAATGAAAACGCAAAACAGATTTACTTTTCTTAATAAGGAGGAAAGATAATGAACTAAAATTAAAAACGAAGCTCTCATGTGATATAATGACAAGGTTTCATTCTTTTTCTAAAAAAAAAAAAAAAGTAGCAAAAATTGAAAAATTAGGGCTTTGTTTTATTTTTAAATCCGGAGCCTTGTGCCTTAAAGTGCTGCTTTGTTTTCTTAGTTGATTTTGCTATGGGTCCTGTGTGGTGTCAGGCAAGGTTTACTTTGTATGGGATTGAGCTGATGGTTGAATATAATGTTTAACTTCTATTTTGTTAGTCCTCATCTCAGCAGGTCGAAGCACCTGGCTGACCATTTTGTTTATGAGTGTCAAATATGGTGGAAACAGGCTAGTTAAAGCGAATGGTACTAGCAAAACCCAGAGCTGCAGGTCAACCTAGGAAGCTGAAAAATCATTGTGGAAGAATTTGGCATCCTACAGTAGAAAACCATTGTTGCCAAAAGAATTACGTGGCTTGTGTCCATAAAGTTACCAAGTATTGAGTAAAATGTGAAGGAAATAATTCTTACTTTTTAAGATAGCATTTTTCTTGTTCTATTTCTTGAGTTCAGCTAATGCAGAATGCCCCTTTGCTTTGTCAGCTTCTGTTCGCCTGCTGTAGAAAGTTAGCACCAACCCCTCTCCTAGAAGAATGAAATATTTTAGCAAATATTAAAAAGGCAGAATATTATATTTTCCTGGATGAGAACTTGAGAAACATGCTCTTGGAGAGCAGCCCCCACCTTTCTTAATAGCCCTCAGCAGATGTCAGAGATGAACAGATAGCTAGCTCTGTTCATAAGCAAATACCCTCACCCAAGATCCAACAAAGGTAGGATTAACCCTCAGTCATAATAGGAATTGCCCAACAAGCCCCTTCATTGCATCAGGAGACCAAACGTCAACCAAACCTAGCTCAGACAAACTCCTAGGATTTGTACATGGCCCCAGCCCCCATGGGATTCTGACAACAGCCAATAAAATCATGTTCTTGAACAGGAAGTTCAAGTGCAAAGTTCAAGAGAGGGTGTAAATATTCCCAACTCTCAAATTCATGTGTTCAGCTGAACCCATGTTGTTCTGCTTCATCAATAAATGGACCCTCTTTCCAATCAGCCTCCAGCCTCCATTTTGTCTCTAGTGCCTTTCTCCAGGCTTGGAACTGAACCAGATAAGTATTTCTTCCCACACTGCTGTTATCATAAATGTCTTGCTTCTATAAAAACACTTAACATATTTGAAAGAAATACTCTTAGATTACTTTTGCTTGACCTATTCAGAAATACTAAATGCTATCATCACTTCATGTCTCTGAACCAAATGACTTATGATAGAAAATACACAGTTGGCTTGTTCACAGCAGTTGCTAAACCACTGAGAAAAAAACTGATGGGTCTTCTAGAACATTCTATATTTTCTTATGGACTCAGATGTTTCTGTCTTCAGATGTGAAATGAAATTGGCTTCATATCTTAGTGTTGATCCAACGAGATAATTCAATTAATCTAGGAAGGCTATGCTACAGCAATTATGCTTTTCATGCAAGTATTCATTGTGATGAAATTATCATCAAATGCATCAGAGAAGCATATTCCATTGACAGGAAATGCTCCTTCCAGTGAAAAGAACAGCTTGAGAAATAATTTATGTTTTATATGTGACATTGGGAAACATTTAGTTTGAAGTGTATACTTCAAAATAAGTACATACATAAGTACATACATACGTAGGTATGTACATACCATACATACATATTGAAATAAGTAAATGAATTGTTTTCATTCAACTGTAAGAAATTAACTTTCCCATTTCTAATTGTTACCATTTATACCAAAATAAAATTTCTCTTAGCTGAGTGGATATACTCGGCTATATACTGTAGAGAATTTCATCCAGAAGCTTAATTATTATAGACTTGATATGATTTATCCCTGATTCCAAACAAATGGAGAGAAGTTTTCCTTTTCTTAAATAACTGTACAGTTTTAAATTATATAACTACTAACATTCCCTTCCCTCTGTTAGAATAATTGCTGCAGCATAGCTTTTCTTTTTGTCCTTTGAAGAATCAAGCTTACTTGATAATTGGGATTTAACTACTTTTAATTTTCCATGACTGCCTCTAATCTACACTATCTCGTTTGAGATGTGCAGCTACTATAGTACTTTCTTAGGCAAACACAGAACATTTATTTTATGTACCATATTTATATTAGACATCACTAGGGAGGAAGTAAGTTCATATATATTTATAGAAAACATCAATAGCCTCAATTTTCAGTGGTCAGTAGTTTTTGGCTGAAACTCCTGAATGGAACTTTTGATGTGTACATATCTTTGGTGATGGGAGCACAGGTCAATATTATCTCCTAAAAGATGCTAAAATTAAAGGATAAAACATAAAGGATTTTTCTGAATGAAACTCCCCACTCTGGAAGAAGATAAGGTGACATTGGAAAGTTTTAAAGTTCACATTAAAATTTGTCAGCCGTTTGGTATATTATGCTCTAGAAAAATGCATTACAGTTGCTAAAAAATTTAATCTACACAATTTTTGCAAACAGTTTTCCTAATATATTTTGTGTGTTGCTTTTTATACAAAATGTTGAGGAAATTTTCAACATAGTACTTAGGGAAATGCATTGCAAAATCCATAAACCTATGCCTTGCAAATGATTACTGAATTTCAATTTCTCTGTTTAGTTAAAAAATTTGAAATCAGACGCAATCACATTCAACTACAAACAAAATTAATTTCTTTGAAGCTTGCTTAACATATTTTAAGGTATGACCAATCTCTAGACTTGTGTCTCATATTGCTATGCTTATGATTTAAAAGGTATTTATGAATAAGAAATGTAGCATCAGTGCAAAAATAAAACATTTCTCTAGTAAGGACCCCAGCTAGGAAAATAGTGCAAAAGTTACTGTGAGGCTTATTCTTAGGTCACTGTAGGAAGACTTTATTTCTCGTAAGTCTTTTACTACATTACCTAATATTCACAGCAGGAATAGAAAACATGCAGACATACATAGAGGAGGAATACAGGTAGTCCTCAACTTACAACAGTTCATTTAGTGACTATTTGAAGTTAAAATGGCACTGAAAAAAGTGACTTATGACCATTTTTCACATTTAAGACAATTTCAGCATCCCCATGATCATGTGATCAAAATTCAACTTGGCAACTGACTCATATTTATGACAGTTGCAGTGTCCAGGGCAGAGGCGGGCTCCTACCAGTTCTAATCGGTTCTTCAGAACCGTTAGTAACTCGCCGATGATGTCAGGGAGCCGGTTCTATCAGTGTCTCCGGGGGCGCCGCCATCTTGGATTTTGCTTCTGCGCATGAGCAGAAGCTATTTTTTAATTGCTGCGCGAGTGCAAAGCGCAACCCTGAGCGAACCGGCAGCAAAACAATCTACAACCCATGTGATCACCTGACAAGTGAAGTCAATGGGGAAGCCAGATTCACTTAACAACCATATTACTTACTTAACAACTGCAGTGATTCACTTAACAAATGTGGCAAGAAAGGATGTAAAATGGGGCAAAACCCACTTAACAAATGTCTTGCTTAGGAACAGAAATTTTGGGCTCAATTGTGGTCATAATTTGAGGACTACCTGTACAGAATCCAATCAGGCCTGCACCAGGCATATATAGCTTCTGTCAGTCTACTACTGGTTATCCATTTCTCTTCATTGAAGCCAGGACAAGACACCGTGAATGAGTGGCTCGTGTAGTTGCCATACTTGTAACTGCACTTGTAATCCTGAATCCTTGAATTCTATGCCTTGAATCCAGACATAGAGTGGGATGAAGATTAATGTGTCCCATTGATGTCAATGGGCATTCTTTGGCCATGAATCCAACTCTGTGAATCTAGAATCAATTTCTCTCAAGTGTCTTTCTGCACAGCTAAATGAGCCTTCATCTCTGTCCAACTTCACTTTCATGAAAAAAACAAGAACTTAAGAAAAGCAGATTTTTTGGGTCTTGCTTTTGTAGATAAAAGCGAACGTAGAGAATTTCCCTTCCCCCTGTCATGTCATCTTTTCTCATTCTTCTCTCCCCATATGCCCATCCACCATTTCTCTCCCCCCCCCCTCCCATTCCTAGGTCACTGTCTAGACAAAGATCTCTTGGGGCAAACTAAGAAGGGAATAGGAAAGGAAAATAGAAAAAAAATATGAAACTCAAGCTAACAATGATCAGATTTGTGATAATGCTAAATTCAATAATGATGATCCAGCCTATTCAGGAAACTGTTTTATACTAGCTGATCTTGGCAGATGTCTGGAGTGAGAGAATTGCCCTGTATTTTTTTTATTATTATTATTATTAAACTATGTTTCCAGGTTTACTGGAACAATTAGTTTTCTCTCCTGATATCCGGTGTATTCAGCTTTGATGATTGAAGCAAACAGCTTTGTTCTTAGCAAGCACCTGCCCTTCCAATCCACTCTTCCTTATAATTAGAGAGAACAAAAGTACATTAAAGACCTACATCATAACATCGTCCTTTAAAAGGTTGCTAAGCTAAAAAGGTGCTTTCAGGTGTTATGTCACAAAGAAACAACAAAGCAATCAGACTGTTGCATGTGTTTAGTGATAGCAATTGTTAAAGCGTTCTCTTAGGGCTGATTTATATTTTATTTAACAAAACTGGTTGCCATATGTGCATTTGTGTTTGCAAAGCTAATCCTTAGAAAATGCCATTGTCCCAATCTTGTTGCCCATATCAAGCCTCTGAACAAACGTTTGTTGATCTCAAAAAATATCTTAAACGCACCATACGCTAAACAAATGTGCAATTCAATTTATTAAATTATTATATGACATGACCTTTTAAGTTTAGGCTGCCCCCTCCCCAATTTAGTTCAATTATATACAGATGTTCTCATTGCTAGTGATGATATTTGAGAACTCCTGGACCGAGAACTAAAGTAGGTTCAATAAATAACATTATTTTATACAGAGGAAAATAATCTATTTACAATATTTAAAAAATAGATTTGGAACTTATCACTGTAAATTCTTTTAAGGTACAGGAGCTTCTCATTCGGAATGTAAGCTAATATTAGAAATGAGAAACAATTTAGTGGGTTATGAATAATATTACTACATATGTAAAACTGCAAATTGCTACAGATGTCCTTTGGATTTTGACATACAGTTTATCAATCCTATGAAAGTATTTCCTGGCTGTCCATATTTGGGTGCCCCAGACATTCTAGAATTCTAGATTATTGGAAACTAAAAAGATCATATGGCAAATAAACCAAAGATCAAACTATAATATGTATCGTAGGCATATATTTGGCTTCTGGGCAGGGACATATGAGTCTCACTTCCTTAAAGGCAATAAAGCAAAAGTAATTTTAACAATGCAATGGCATAGACATATTTTAATCTGCTTTTTGTATTCATAGTATATTCTCTGAATTTGGAATGCTAAATTGTAGGTTTAGCTCTTCTGAAAAACAACAAATGAGACTTGGATACAGTTGTGAAGAACTTATTTATTTATATTTATTTATTGGCCAACCAACTCCAGTAGACTCTAGATTACAAAAATCTAAGTGAATTGCTCTTTTTTTCTTTATAAATATGAATCATTTTCTTCCATGCATGCCATTGAAGGAGAACCTATATCAATGATAGCGAACCTTTTCGGCACCAAGTGCCAAAAAGAGAGCACGTGCACGCTCGTCTGGCCCACAACCTGGAAGAGGAGCTTCCTAGGGCGCATGCGCATGCCCAAAAATGAACTTTCAGTTTCCAGCGTGTGCATGCACGCCAGCCAGCTAGTCTTCCAGATTTCTGGCACACATGCGCACACGATGATCAGCTGGCCAGCACACATGCTCAGGCAAGAAAACGGAAGACCAGCTCTTCCAGTTTCTGACACTGCCACATGCACAAAGGCCAACTGATCGTCGTGTATGCATGCGCACCAGAAACCCGGAGGAGGAACGGGTGACGCTGCGCGTGCCAGGCAACATGACTCAGTGTGCCACTTCAGGCATGCATGCCATAGGTTCGCCATTATGGCCTTATACCATTTCAGACAAGTGGCTGTCCAGTTGTCTGGGCAGGAAGGAAATAGGAGCACTTGGCATTCTAGGTGTTCAATTAGTTGAACTATAGGTAGATACAACATACAACCATTTGTTTGGTGAACATTTGATGTTTCAATCGTATTTTAAAAAGTGACTCACAAATGGTCCTTGCACTTAACGATGGTTACAGCATTCCTTGGGTCATGGGGTCAAACTTTAGGAGCTTGGCACTAGCATGTATTTACGACAATCCAGTATCCCAGGGTTACGTGATTGCCATTTATGGCCTTTCCAGCCACCCTCCAACAAGCAAAGTCAATCGGGGAAGCCAGATTCACTTAAGAACTGCAATGATTCACTTAACAACTGTGGCCAAAACGTTCATAAAATTGGGGGGGGGAGGTTGACTCACTTTACAA
>JANHFT010005789.1:268455-284569 GCA_032467955.1 Pseudoxenodon macrops | reverse complement strand
CGTTGGATAACCATTTGTCTGTAGGGCAGCTGATGGCAAACCTTTTTTGGCTCGCGTGCCACCCAGCCCCCACTTGCGTGCGCAACAGCGCCACTGCGCATGTGCAGAGCTGGCGCGCACATGCTCACTGGGACCGCTTGAGGACTTCGGAGGGCACGTTTCTCGAAGGGAAAACGAATCGCGCCTTTGCCGGCTGCGGACTTTTCAAGCCCGAGCGGTGACGGCTGCCCTTTAAGCGCCGGCAGGCTCCTTTGCTCTCCTCCTCGAGCGCCGGCGGGGTCGAGGAGCTCGGCGGCGCCAGACGCTCAGCAGCAGATCTCGGTGAGTGGAAGGGACTGGGGAAGCCCCCCTCCCCGCTTCCAACCATCCCCCGTCTTGTCCCTCCGGTGCCGCTTTCTTCTTCTTCTTCAGGTCCTTGGATTTTGCCGAGCGCATCGGCGAGGTTTGCGCGCATTGGGCACTTTGGGCGAGCGCACTTGTCGAAAGGGGCTTTTTTGCAGGCGACGGGTGGTCAAGGCTGCGGAACAGCTCCCGGCCGAAGGATTCGGGGTCTGCGGGCCTTCTTCTGCCCTGGGGACGGTATGCGCGCTCCATCCTCCGCAGGGAGATTATCTTGCGCGTATTTTGACTTGGGGGGGTCGCCGGCTTATTAGTTTGGGTCCGGTGAGGTTCCCGTCCCGTCTTTTGAAAAGAAGGGGCTCTTCTTTCCTTCGTGTCGCCTTGAGCCTTCCCCGAAATGCCCATCCAAACTTCAGCAAGTGCGCGTCCCAAGTTGCGTTGGAGATTTTTTAAAGGGGCTGCCAGATCGGCAGGCGAATGGTGGCACGAATGCCCTCTCTTCCTTCCCCTAATCTTGTATACTTTTCAGAAAGTTTTATTCATTCTGTTAGTCGTGATTTGCTAAAGTGGCTTAACTCTGTGCCGCTGTTTTTCAATATTTTCCAAAATGTTTAAAAAAATAATAATCATAAAGTGAATGGTTTTTCCCCCCTCTCTGGGTAGATGTTTGTTTGTTTGTTTTCTCTGTGGAACGATTTCTCAGCATTTTGAAAGGGTTTGCAGAAGATATAATAAGCCTATTGTATTACCTTGAGTAGGTGAATATTGACTCTTAGTCCATATTTCTTTCTTTCGGGCTAATGTAATGTATGAAGGAGGATTTCTTGTGGATGATGCTTTACCAAAAGCTATGTGTTTGCGTGTATGTGTGAGCAAACAAACAGCCAATTTAAGGAAATGTGTATACTTTCCATGGAACAGAGTGTATTTGCCATGTAGATAACTGACTTTACTTTTCTGTCAATCTTTAGACAGATCAATGTTCATAATAGTCCTCTTTTTATATTCTGGATGAAGTGTTTTGAGTACATTAAGTATTGAGAGTTCAGTAATGGCCTTGTAATTTTAACAGCACTTTAATTTTAAAGAATGAATATTATTGAAGCTATAAATGTGTCCTTGGGCATCTGCTTGAAGTTTTTAATGTATAAACTCTAGTATTTACTTCAAAGAACCCCAGGAAAAGAACATTTCTCTTTAAAATATGAAAGTAAAATTGAAGTGAATGGCAGCTTGCCCATGTAATATGGTTATCAACAAAGCACAGATGTCTTTTGTGGTATAAATTATGAATTTTATTTTACCTTGGGGTCTGATATTTTAATCTGTTTTTAGTGTTAAAATCATTTTTGCTCAAAGCAAAAAAAGAAGATTGAGTTTTGTGGGATCCTATTCCAAATCAAATTCAATTTGGGATTCAGGTTTGTTTAGAAGAGTGACAAAAGCCTGCCTAAAAAAAAGGTTTCATTAGAAATCAGAAGTTGATTTGTTTTCTGGAGAAGAAAAACCAGTACAATGTTATACATTTTGAATGTGATATTAAAAAGTGGTGCCCAAAGAAAGGCTCCCGTAAGAAATTAGTGATCTACAGGTTGTGTTGGCTAACAAATATTTTTAGAGTAATACATTTGAATTTTATATAGCACTCTTAAAAGATTTGGATCAGATCCTTGACATAAAATTTTGTATTGAATTTAATATTTTCTCTGGAATTTATTTCTTCAGTACAATGAGTTTATCTCAGTTTAGTATGCTTTTGTATGCCGATCTTGTTTCAACATAATAGTTAAATAGTATAGTTTATAGATCTAGTTTCTCTGGATAGTTTTACTGTGTGTGGCAAGTTAGTTGGTTGATTTTCTTCAACTTATCGCTATATCGCTGTATCGCTGGCACATATTATATTGTTCTTGTTTCTTCTTATTTTTAAATCTATAATTCTGTTGATTTTTGTTTTGAAATTGTTAAACATTTGGCTTTTTTCTTCTTAAAAATCTCTGTACCCAAGTATCATATGTTCCATTTATAGTTACCTTGAAATCTTAGTTAACAAGCAATAATATATGTTCAGGATGTGTGCTGTGAACACTTAAATGTGTTGCACAACTGAACATCAGAGGCGTCATAAATCAGCTATGCACAACTGCTATGTTTCAAAGTGCTATGTTTCTTGTTCAGTTTTACCATATTTCCCTTCTTGCTATTAAGTTTCTAAAATACAGTACTGCCTGCAGGAATCTTTACCAGAATACCAAAATTTCTTCTCCACCAAAGTTCAAGCAATTTTTCATTTGGTATAACGGACAAACTTGCAATTGCTTTCTTAGTGATGTAGAGAGAGAAAACATAAAATATATATTTTATGTAGATGCTCATTATCAATATACTTCTGTAAAACTGCTTTAAAATGATTCTGTATTCACAAGTGAACATGAATGTATTAACTATATTGTCCCAAGGGGCAATAGTAAATAGCATTTTAGCCAAATAGAAGTAATATACATTCATATTACCACTTTTATGCTTAAAATTAATTGATATGTGGAAGGATAGCATTCTACTTTAGTTACCTATATTAACATTGCAGTCCTGTGGGATTTAATCCGAAGTAAATATAAAGAGAAATTGTTAAATGTTTGAAAGGTTTGTGCATAAGCCCTCTGGATAAAATATATTTAAATTTTGAACTGGCCAATTTACATTTAGGTGTGATAATTGAGAAATATTCTAGAAGAGTTAATGTTGATCAAGTCTACTATGCTGTGCAAATTGCATCATTAGATCTTTAACTGACCTGATCATGTGTGTTATCTGTACACAGCCAAGGATATCAAACTACAAAGTGATTTGGTGAAACAACAATGCAAGTAGGAAAGAGCATCCATTCCATATGCCTAATATCCACATGCACTTATTAGAGATGGAATCTAACACAGAATTGATAAATCTGAAAAAGACTTCTCATATTGTTTAACAATCGACTTCATCTTCTCTCACACTGATTCTTCTTGGACTGTCTTCTGTTCCTCACTGCCACTTCTTCCTTGACAAAAATCACCCAGTTGCTTATATAACAAGGCTTAGACAAACAAAGTTTACTGCTTAGAAAGCATTTTCTTATCTAGGCTTTTATAGGAATGATAATGGTACCCTATAAAAAATAAAGTGTTCCTTCTTAACTTCCTTAATTACATTTCTCACACCAAATTCCCCCTTGCAGGGCAATTGGTTTAGGTAATGGAAAAAACCCTGTAACTGGGACCAATGGACATTTAGACATTTGGGAGAAGGATTCATCCACTTGTACCAAGAAACGTTCCCTTAAATGCATTAAGGTTTATAGCGGTAGACATTTGTATCTGAAATCTGGCCTCTCAACTTACAGTCACAAATTAATTACTTTGTGATCTGATTATAACTCCCATTAAAACCTCCCCTACACTTTTTAAAAAGATGTGCTATATCTTCTACTGGTGAAGCCTGAAATTATTGTTAATTAATCTTTCCTATAATCTCCTGCAGTAAGTTCACAAGCATCTTAATTTATAAGATGTTTGTGAATTAAATTTTCTTAATAAGAAATTTGTTGACAGAATTTTATTTGGAAGGAACAGTGTTTTAAAGATACATGGAAATTAAAGAATGTAATTGCATTCATAGAAATATATTTCCATACCTATAATATGTTGCATAAGTAAGCATAAATGAAATCATTCAACTTAATGATACAAGTGAAACTTAGTCAAAATAAGCATGTTTATGTCCTATTTAATTCAACAAAATAAGATTACATTTAACTGCTTCCTATTAAATTCAGTGCACTGAGTTTATGCCCTCTGTTTTAAAAAATACAAGTATAAAATATAAGCAGAAACAGTTTTATTTGGAGGAAAAACATAAATGGTGATTTATTGTTGAATTAATTTGGTGTTTTGTAAACAAATATTCAAAATGCCATCTTTCAATTTGGGTGGATAAATGGAATAATATAAAATATGCATTTTATTCTTTTATTAGTTACACTTTTAATAAATACTTGATTTGTATGATAAGTATATTTTGGCCTATAAAATCACAAACACATCCCATCAAGCACATAATATTTCACTTCAAATTTTGCTGCTTCTTTTCATTTTGCAGCCGAAAGTGTCTTGTAAATAAATACAAATTCAGCAAGGGATGATCCTCTAAAATATATAGATAGTTTCTGTTGTATTTCATAATCATTTCTTTTCTTTTTTCTTTTTTGTTGAAAAGAGAGTGCCCAGTGAGTAAGAATAAGATTCGGAACTAAACAAACACAAAGCAATTAAGACAAATTAAAACACAAAGACAAGAACTACCCTTTTCTCTTTCATCTTCTTCCTTTCCTCCTTTTTTCTTTCTGAAATGATGTCTTCCCAGGCCTGCTTGATCCTTGTTTACAATTATTAGTTCCAAGTTCCATTAATCAAACCGTGAAGATGCTGCTATATATAATCTTTATTTATAGATCTTAATGCTTCTAATGATCTTTAACAAACACCCTGTTTTAGTGAGGTGTGGATAAATCCCATAATTAAGTGACTCTGTACAGCACCTTGATGACTGTGCCTCGGAGGCTTAAAGCAGTTGCCAATTCCGGAAAGGCTTCTTATTGCTAGGAAAGGAAGAAAAAACAAGGTTTTGAGAAGTAGTTTCTTTCTTAAGAACAAATGCGTTTAAAAGGTTAAGGCTGGCTCTACAAAAGAAAACCTAATTGAACTGGATTGCATGGATGTAAATAAAGACTCTATGTTCACCAGTAGGTGTGAATGATGCCACTTATAACTTTGATAACTTCAAAGCATAATAAAAAAATAATAGTCCCGTAACATTTAATGGGGACAGATGGATAATATTAGAGGAGGTGAACTAGAGGAATATATAACTAGATTTACAAATATATATGCTACTAACGTCTTCCGCTTTGAATATATGAGATGGGGTCTATAGCTTTTGTGGATTATATACCTTTTGCCATAATTGTGCCCTTAACGTATGCTAAGGAGACTTCTAATTATGCTAATTTCAATAGATTGTTAACAATAAAAAATAGCAGAGGAAAAAACTGTACTGAAAATGATTGTAATTGGATAGCGTTTCATTGGTTACCATATTTAAACTTTACATGTATTTAAAATTGACTAATACAATTTCCACTCCATTCATCTAGTGAGTGTATACCGTTTTTATTTGTTTCTTTTGAACAACTATTTACTGTACAGCATTTTAATCTTCTTTATTATCTCCTTATAAACAGCATACAAGAAGAAAGAGAAGCAGTTTTATATAAAGAGAGCAATTAATGCTATAACTTTTTAAGTTATGGGTTTATTAGTGTTTTTTTTCTCAATGTCAAAATATCAAAAGTTTTGAATCATATGGATTCTAAATGCTTAGTTTCTACTATAGCAAAGGCCTATACAGCAAGTTGCTATTCTGTTTGCATCTTTGTGCTTTAGTTTTTGAAAATGGATAGAATCCAGTGAAAGAAATGGGTTTTTAATAACAACTGAATTAACAGGCAGTTAATTAACAAAAGTAAACGGTAGTGTATACTGCATGTTTGCAAAGCTTTCAACTGTAAACACAAATTATATTGCAGCTGTAGCAGGATGATGTGCATCTGAATCCCATTGTATTAATTTGTTTTTAATGTACCCGTTAGTTTGCTAGATTCTACCGAGTTCTCTTCTGCTCTAGAAAAAATGGTTATCATTTACGTACTAGTCTCAACACAGTTTTAAAAGCTATTGGCCTAGAATAGCTACACTAATACAAAAATTATAATCTCTTATTTTTCTGCAAAGCAAAGCATAAGGTTCTTTTATTAAATTACACTCACTGGTATATATGATTCTTGAAGCCTATTTAATTAAAATCAACGTCGCTACTGCTTCATTTGGTACATGTTCTAATGGATAGGAAAATTCCATTCTTTCAGACTATATAAAACAAAGCTAAAACAAATATTTTGCTTATCCCTGCTGGCCCATTAACTTTACACATTTGTTGTTCTAAACAGCTAAGCCAGTTTTCTTTTCTATTCATCCATGCATGCTGCAAAAACATTTCATCAGCTGCTGCACGTGCCCCTATGAATATACCAGAAATTGCTTACTATAGTCTTGACATGTGTCTGTTCATTTCAGTAAAAAGGTTCCTAGCAGAAATATACCATATTAAGTTGTGGTTTTACAATTTGGATTTAAAAAAACTTAGATGTTACTCTAAAAATAGGTTTTGTCTTTTTATAGAAAGTATCTTATTTGTATCAGAAGTGCTTTTGGCATTAGCAAATTTAGGCTTTGCATGTGGTAAGGTGGAGTGTACTTATAACAATAAACAACAACAATGCAACTTCCAAACCCAGAATACAAATGAAATGTATTAAAAATACAAACATAGCAGATAATTATTTGGACCAATGAGCTTTGAACAAACAAAGCTACTGAATAGTCCCTGAATTTTCTTAGCTTCATTTGGCATTGGACACGTTAAGGTAATTGTAACTATATACTCACATCCCACAGATAATTCATGCAATCTGAATAAGATACACAATGATCTGTAAAGAGGATAAGAGTGGATGGTACTTGTTAAAATCATCAATGAATTATTCTCTTGAAGAGAAGGTGAGCATGCATAATCCTTCTTTTTATGCTACTGATAACTCTCTTAAAAAGATACAAAGCTCATTAGCAATACTGATAATACAAGTCTTTCCTTTTATCATAACATTTAAAGTACAGGTAGTCCTCGACTTACAACCACAATTGAGTCCCCAAATTTCCGTTTCTAAGTGAGATAATGAGTTTTGCCCCATTGAATGTTTACGTCTTTAAAATATACACATAGATTTGAGAGGAAAATCTACAGAGGTGCGGGATTTTTTAAAATTCCATAAACATTTCAAAAAGACGCCAACACAAAAAAAAAAACATCAAAACTTTAAATTATTTTTAAATATCTATCTTGTTTTACATATATTTAAAGTTTTTTCCTCTTTTCTCTTTCAATAGGACGTAACTTTATCTGTTTTCATTCTTTTGCCATTCCTACAGGCTATAAGATTGCATGTATCACTTCATTAAAATACATAGAAACCAGTTCCTGTAGATTAAAATCCATATTTTTTTTCAAAAACTAATCCTCTATGTCTTGGTCTTGACATTTAATCTTAAAATTAACTTAACATTATGTTTTGTAGAGTATGTTTGTAGAATCAGATCTCAATTGCTTGATCTATACTTATTTCAGAATAAATATGTACATGTATGATGCTGAAATGTGCTGGAAGTCACTTTACAGTTTTTCAAAGGATAAAAGTGTAAGATACTTTTTTTTAGAGAATCTAAATTTAAATGTGAACTGGTTCTTTTACAATGTTTTTGCAACGTTCTTTTTTAAATTGCTGAAAATTTTGGAGGTGGTGTATACAACAAACAAATACAAGTTATACATGTAATGTACAAAAAGTCAAGCATTATACACAATTTATTTTCTAGATTACATTAAATTTTAGAATTGTTTGCCAGTTTTCTTTTAAGCACTGCCTTGTTGGTTATTTGATCTTTGAGCATTCTTAAGTACAATAACATTCTCTCTTTAAAAAGTCAGTTAATAAAATTAATAAAACATAATATGATTGGTCTGTATGGCCTGACTTTTGATAACACCTTAGATATAATTATATGCAGTAGGCTCCTTCTGTACATACAAAACAAAGAATCCTTTGCTGAGCTTGCATGTTTTTAAAAAATATAGCATGAGGAACTGCTTATTTGTCTAAGAAACGTAATCCTAATTAAAACCATTTCAGTCAAACAAAGAACATGAATTAATTGATATAATTCAAAAGTGAAATAGTTTTGTTCCTTAAGTTAAAGTCTCCTTTACCCTATGAAATTGTCTTGTCTTTTGTTAATTGGTGTCCTTGGTTAGAATAGAACAGTGTCAATAATTACATTTCAAATGGGAAGCTTTATGTCTTTTCTAGAAATAAATAATGAGCGCATGAAAGTTATTACATAGTGCAAAATCTCTGGGATGATGATATGATTAGATATGCATAAGATTTTTTTGAAAAAATAGTTGGGAAGAAAAGAGGCTTCAGTTGTGTATACAGTTACCTTGGCTTTCGTGAAATGGACATTCTTTATCCTAATTTCTATTCCGTGTTTCCAGATGTTAGACCAAAATGAACTGATGGCTGATAGAGAAATCATAAATAAGGAAAGAAAAGTAAAATAAAAAACACAGGAGTGAATGTGGGGGGCTGGTGGCTTTCTCAGTATTGTTGGATTGCAGTTTATCACGGGCCAGCATAGCTAGCAGTCAGAATCCAATAAAACCTTCTTAAATTCTCCATAATTAAAAGAGCCTGTTCCCTCCCCAGCATTAAATAGCATCGTTTGTTCCATTAAAAAGTCCTGACTTATTAGCAGATGTATTTATTTATTTGTTTGTTTGTTTATTAGATTCATATGGCTTGCCCATCTTAAGCAATTCTGAGTAGCTCACAACAATAAAACCATTAACTGTAAAACCATCATAAAACGAGAAAATAAAAATCCTGCACAAAGCAGAAATCCTTTGGGATTGATAGAGGTGATGAAACAGTTTCCCCATGATGTGGTCTCACATATTTGCAGGAAGTGCATGCAAATTACATCATGAGAAGAACGAGGCACCTGGGTCCCTAACATTTGTGGGTTGCTTTCCTTTGTGACCTAATGAGAACATCCGTGCCTTGCATATGGACTCTGTTTACATTCACAGTACAACTGAGAGTATGTCCTGTGCAAGTAGCTCCTACTTCGATATGAATACAGTCTTAACGCTTTTTCCATTCTGATGCAGAGGGATTGTTCTGTGTAATAGTGGGATCCAAGAAGACATTGGAAAGTATGATCAGAGGAGTAGCTGAGTTGTATCAAAAGGAGCCAAGTTCGTAAATGGCTAGGGTTTAAAATAAAGGTTTTTACTAGTAAGGGGGGGGACTTTTTGTGCTTGATGATAAGATGGTGGTTTGTGTGAAATAGGGCAGAACTATTTAGATGATAGATAGATGGTAGGTAGGTAGGTAGCAGAGGTGGGTTCCTACTGGTTCTATCCAACTCTATAGAGTAGGTGGTAACTCCGCGATGACGTCACGGAGCCAGTTCTGTCGGTGGCTCTGTGGGTGCCACCATCTTGGATTTTGCTTTTGTTCATGTGCAGAAGCAAGTTTTTGACTGTCGCACTCGCTCGCGCACTTTGCGCGCAGACTTGAGGTGCGACCCTGAGCGAACCGGCAGCAAGAAGATCCAGAACCCACCTCTAGTAGGTAGGTAGGTAAGTAGGTAGGTAGGTAAGTAGATAGATATATAGATAGGTAGGTAGGTAGGTAGATCACACATGCAGATCACATACAGATTACACACACACACACCTATCAGTTTTTAACTTGGAGATGATGTTATCTTGTATCTTTCTTGGTTGGCTCAATAAAAATCGTTTTAGCCTTTCTTTGGAGTAGATTTCTTGTTATAGTCTATCTGGTGGGTCTGACAATCTGCCATTTCTGATAATGGAAATCAACCATATTTTTAACCATTATCAATAATGCTGAGTAGGCTTGGATAATGTTCATATTTCATATCTGTTTTACAGAATATTTGTTGCATTCGAAATGCAAGATTCTGGTTATTATCTTATGGGTTATAGAAGAAAAACATGTTGGTCTGCCCAGCATTCTTCAAGACTGGGGGATGGGGGGAGAGAAAAGATTGAGAATGACTTGATTATGGTACCAGGCAAGTGGTTCTCCAAAATCCCAGAATTGCTGCAGATAAAGAGGGAAGGATCACTAATTTTGAAATGCAAAATATAAATACTGGCAAGGGTAAACTCAGAGCAATAAACAAAGTTATCCTGCTATCAGCTACTTTTGTAATGATTGAGAGAAGATCACTTTCCCAAGATCATTCGGGGGTCTCCATAACTCTATAATGTGGCAGGTTGGATGGAGCTTCCTTGTTAAAATGCTCACCTGATTTTCATCCAAGGAATCAATTGAATTCACTGGCTAAAGGTTAATATAATGGTGCAGTTCCTACACATTGCAAAACAAACATTTACTTCATTCAAATTATGGATAGCTGCCCAGCTATCCCAGAGTCAAACAATATGACTCTCTATGGCTTACAAAAAAAAGAATAAACAACAAAATCAGTAATAGTCATCCTGGCTTATATTCCAGGATGACTTAGACCAAATATTTAAAAAAATAATCACAAAGGACAGGTTAAATATCAGGGCTCTATAGATTTGAAAATTGTTTAAAGAACTGCTTCAATGAACCTTGCCCAAATGTCTTGCCTTGGTTATTCTTTAAATCAGCAATATTTTTTTCACATTTCTTTGGACTGAACTGAGCCTCAGTGGCTGCCTATAGGCATGTCCATATAACTTTCTTGGCAGTGTCTCAGAATTGACTTAAATTGGCTTCTGGATTGTTGATATCCCAGTCTTGCTTATATAAATCTACAGATAGCGGAAAGATGATCCTCTAGGCCAGTGATGGCGAACCTTTTGTTTGTTAGAGTTATATTCTGTCTTATTTTAAGATGTCAAGGCAAAATATCTAGCAAAGATCTTTTTTTGGGGGGGGGAGTCAAAAAAAATCAAGGTGGTGAACATGACCACGTGATCAAAGCAGGGGTGTGTTCTACTTACTTTCCCTTACCGGTTCGGAGTTGCATTGGAAGTGCGCATGCACGCACGCTAATCACTTCCGGGTGAAAACCCTCTGCGTATGCACAGAAGGCTTTGCACATGCACAGAGGGTTGTTTTACGGCCAATTTTTGCCTGGAGGACCGGTTCGGGGGCATGTCCAGCCGGCTGTTGCTGCCGGTTCGGCAAGCGGGTGAAAATTCCTGCTACCGGTTCTAGCGAACTGGTCCGAACCTGCAGGATCCCACCTCTGGATCAAAGCATCCATGACAAACATAAGAAAGATAATGATGATGTGTCTGCCATCTTGACCTTTTTTAGGTATCAGATCCCCGTGATATGGAGCAGTATCATTTCCATTTTTTCAATTTTCTCCCATAACATTAATAGCATTTAGATTTATATATTGCCCCATAGCACTTTACAGCATTCTGTGGGGTGGTTTACAATGTAAACAATGTGCATTATTTGCACATTGCTGCCAATAATTAATTTTACTGATCTCAGAAAGATGGAAGGCTGAATCAACCTTGAGCCCTGTCAGGATGGAACTCAGGCTGAGGGCAGACTCCACCTGCAATATTGCATTTTAACCACTGCGCCACCCTGTAATTTGGACTGAAAGAAAATGGCCCAGAATTATCAGCTAAACTTTCAAAACTAAAAATGGACTTATTACTTAGTCCGAACTAGACTGTGTTGTTTTTCCATGTCATATAATATATGTGGCTATATGCATAATTTTGTATTTTTTTTTATTTTGTCATGTTTATGTAGTGTATATTGGAAATGGAGACCCTTTGAGAGCTATATGCAACAAAATTTCATTTTAATGTATGCCGATTAGTGTACATTCAAAGTGGCAGTAAAGTTATTCTAAGTCTAAATCTGTCACTGTAATCCTATTTCTAAACCCTAGACCCATAGTAGGGAGAGAAGCTAAGGAAGGCTCTTTGGCCAAGTAAAGGTCCCACTTGTCCTTCTCAGGATCCAACTGCCTCTCTTTAGTTCTAATAATATCTCTCAAACCCAAAGAATGCTATTTCATCCTCATCAGGAAGGATATTGCATGCTCATGTAATCTTGCCTTCCAGTTGTATATTGACATCTGTCATGTTCATTAAAATGGCATTCCCATTTCAATTGCAAGCATGTAAGCTACGTGCGTCTGTCAAGAGGGTACGACTCATTATAGATAGATACTGTAGCTATGATCTGGCCTAAAAATTGACTCTGCCTCTGAGCAAAAATTTAAAAAAATGTATAAACACAGATCTATTAAACCAACTTGATTTTTTTTAAATATCAAAATTGTTCTTCCCTGTATTGCTTCTCTGATTTCCTTACAACAGCAACAATTCCCTATTTGGTGATAAGCTGATCAGTCTCAACTAGCATTAGATTCACACCTCATTGGTCTTCCACCCACATTGGGTTGACATGTTACACCTGCTTCTTCATGACAGAAATGTGTTCTTCTTTATTTTGCCTGGCATCTCTAGTTACAAATATTGGTCCAAAGCCCAGTTTTGGGATACCAGCTATCCCTTGCTGGAACTCTTTATGAGTTGCATTCAGCTGGTGGGAAATATGACCATCTCTTTATGCAGACAACCAAAGTAGATAAAAAGCCAAGGAACAACTCCATATAATATTAACTGTGATATAACATCCCAGGAATGACTTATGGGATCCTTCCCCTCATTCTCCTCTGATTGTAAAGAGGAAGAAGACATTTTACTTTTGTTATAATTTTATAATTCAGAACTAATCAAATTGCATGGAGATCACCAAGGAATGAAGAGTTCCTGTAAGTGCTCAAACAGATGATTGATGGTCAGTTCTCAGAATTGTTGTAGTACTGAATTCCTGCATTAACAGTAGGTTGAACTAGATCAGTGGTGAACCTATAGCATGCGTGCCACGGGTGGCATGGGGAGCCATATCTGAGGGCAGGCGAGGTGTTGCCCTATGTCAGCTCCAGCCTGCATTCATGTGCTGGTCAGCTGATTTTCGCCCTTCCAGAGGGCAGGGAAGGTCTTTTTTGTCCTCCCCAGGTTTCAGGAAAGCCTATGGAGCCTGTGGATGATGAAAAACGAACTCAGTGGGCCTACTGGAAGTTTGGCTTCTGGTAGGCCCATTGGGCCGTTTTTGGCCTCCCCAGGCTTCAGGAAAGGGAGGGCGGAAAATGATCCAATGGGCCTACCAGAAGCCCAAAGGCTTCAGGGAGGCCTGCGTGCATGTGCTGGGGGGGCAGCAGGGGGGTCGTGCACACATTACATTATGGGTGTGGGCACTTATGCGCGCGACGCCCCCACGCTCCCCACTTTTGGCATGTGATGGCAAAAAGGTCAGCCATCACTGAACTAAATGTTCCCCAGGTTTCCTTCTAACTCTTCTGTTCATTAGAATATCAAATTATGTTTCACCCTAATTAACTACTGTTATAATACATTGCTACTTCACATTTTATTCTAAATTGAAATTTTCCATCTGTCAGAGAATAAGTGTGAGTGCAACATTTAAAAATGTCTGGCAATGTGAAGGCATTAGTTATCCTGAACAATCTCTTCATCTGGAGTTTCTCCTTAGAATCATGTGGTACTCTAAGGCTGAAACCGGAATTATAGCATGAGGGAAGTTTGCATTATATGCATTCATAGAAAATGGCTTTGATGCTGGGTCTCCATGCACTGAAGACTAGCCTCTTAACAGCTGTATACTCCTCTTAATTTTTACATAATTTTAGGTCCCCTGGCATGATCAGTGGCATCCCTCATTAATTGGGAATTCAGCATTTTGTTTTACAAGACCAAGCACGCTGCCAAGAGTCACTGCGAAATGGGCAATCATATACATTTTCTTAATAAAATTAATAAAATAAGTGTAAGAGTACAATAAGCACGACTCTTTGCAACTTGATTTTAATGTGATGCGTATGAAAGAAACAGCCAGGATCATATGAAATGAGTGCCAAAATTTTCAACAGCAGCATTTGCAAACCAACATAGTGGGTACTTAGAAGCATTGCATTTGCAGGCTGGCAACTCATGTATGCCATCTGCTCAACTCCTTGGAGAAACAGTAGGGTAAAAACAATAAAATCTTTGTGAGGTCACCCTATACATCCCCCATGGGTGGGTTTCATTTACATGTCAAGTGCCAATCTAAAATGAGGACTGATGAGGATAATTCAGTGAGATATTTCCTAAATATAGATTTCCTAAATAGGGTGTGCCTGCTCTAACATGCTTAGTTACAGTTCTTGATGCTTCTTCCTCATCTTTCATTGCTCATTATGCTTGCATATTTCATGCATGTATGCTGCATTTATCTCTTAGAATTGAATGATATGATGCTTCCTTGATTATATACAAGCAACCATTGAGAAGAGGGGATCATAATCATGCAATGTATAGATAATTTGGTAGATTCTATTCTATTCTTCTTTATGAACCTCAGATTACCTATCTGCAAGAAACACTTTCACTGTAATGAAAATCATATTATATTTTGGAGTCTGATAATACTCCCAGTTTAATTTTCCAAATTGCTGTCAACACCTGTCTTAGAAAGATAGAACAGTTGTAATAAATGAAACTTTCTGGCAAGAAACATGGAAATTCTTGGTTCTAACCAAGGTGTAGAGGCTGTTGTCATCTGTATGGTTTATTTTAAAATTACTGCTACCTGGCATAAGCATATTTTTACTTCCTTGTCAAGTCTGGATTAATAAAACTCCCTTATAACTTTATAAAAGTTTGCAAGAGCATGGAAAATAAAGCCACATTTAGTATTCAAAATGAGAGAAAAACTGTTTTGCTCAAAGATAGCTTTATATGACCATCATGTAGCCAAATCTGGCAGAAATGTAAGATATATTATATCATTAGGGGTGGGTTCTGGTTGTTTTTGCTGCCGGTTTGCTCAGGGTCGCGCTGTGCGCGCACGCAACAATCAAAAAATAGCTTCTGCGTATACGCAGAAGCAAACATTAGCAAATCCAAGATGGCGCCGCCCACGGAGACACCAAAGGAACCGGCTCTGTAATGTCAGCGCCGAGCTACTAACGGTTCTAAAGAACCGGTTAGAACTGGTAGGAACCCACCTCTGTAATATCATGTTATCATGTGATCACCTTTTGTGACCTTATGGCAAGCTAAGTCAATGGGGAAGCCAGATTCACTTAACAATGAGTATGTGTGTGTGGGAGAGAGAGAGATTGGGGCAGGAAGCACCATAAGAAATGGATAGCATGGGGAAGAGATTATATGCTAACTGATGAATAAGCAATTTGGAGACTAAAGACACATTTGGGATTTTGAGTAATCTGTTGTAATCATACACAAAATGGTGACTTGGTTTATTTGGTAACTTGGTTTACTTGCAACATGGTTACTGTGGTGCATGTGGTCAGTCATCAGAATGCAGAACAGCTTTCTGTAGAAATTGAATTTTCTTTCTTTAAGCCTTCATGGAGTTGATGCTAATAAATATGATCCTTGATGCTCATGCTAAAGATGCTTGACTCCTATATAAGATTTTAAATTAAAAGAATCTTTAAAAAGTCAAGCTTTGTGAGTACCAAGGTTTTTTAGGGATGCATTATTAGCTACTAATACAATTGGAAAATAGAGGGATACGATATAAAAACTGAATTTATGGTTCCTTTTTAATTGTATTTAAACTTTTGTTTCCTCAAACTTCCCTTCTAAAACCAAGTTCTTTACTTGCCTACTTAACTACATTATCTGTCTATCTGGAAATGTGAATTACACCCAGCCATCTAACCTAAGAAATAGACTAAGAAATAGATAGGTACAAATAGCATCCAGTATGCTTAGGACAAGATGGTGCCTTTTTAGGTGAGATCAAAGGTAAACTGAAGGACAGCTAAATGAATGGTTTTACACCTATTTTTTTCTAAGCAGACATTGTAATTATTATCAATATTATTAATGAATAGAATAGAATAGAATAGAATAGAATAGAATAGAATAGAATAGAATAGAATAGAATAGAATAGCCAAGTGTGAT
>JANHFT010005789.1:240644-252697 GCA_032467955.1 Pseudoxenodon macrops | reverse complement strand
AGGAAACCCTACACCACTTCAGACAAATGGTTATCCAACATCTTCTTAAAAACTTCCAGTGTTGTAGCATTCACAATGATCTTTGATCTTTGATTCTGGATGGGGCCTTCTCCTGGACTGAATTGCTATGCAGTTTGAGTGTTTTGTTGACTCATGGCTCTTGCTGAAGGAGCAGGTAGCAGCCATGGCCCCCCCTCATTTGGATTACTGCAATGCACTTTATTTTTTATTATAATTTGCCAAACAAAAACAGGAATAATATAAAAATATAATGACAGGGACGATTAGGCATGTTAGTGCGCTTATGCATGCCCCCTCTGCGGACCTCTTAAGTATGAAGTGAGGTCCACGGAAGTCCATTTGTGACTGAAACTGTGAAAATTTGTAGCTGACACAACTGAATCAGGTAGGACATTCCAGACTTTGACAACTCTATTACAAAAATCATATTTTTTACAGTCAAGTTTAGAACGATTTACATTGAGTTTAAAGTGGTTGTTCGCACCCATATTATTGCGATTAAAACAGAAAAAAGTCATTTACAGGAAAAAATTACTACGTACAATTTTGTATGCAATACCTAAGTCTGACCGCAAGCGATGCAGTTCCAAGTTATCAAAACTGAGAATTTCGAGCCTAGTAACATAGGGAATTCTAGTGCAAACTGCAAAACTTTTCTCATCAAATACTTCTGAACCATCTCGATTGTACTAATGTCAGATATATGGTAAGCATTCCAAACAGTTGAACAGTACTCTAAGATTGATCTAGCGTAGGTTTTATAAGCTCTAGTTAGCAATACAATGTTTTTTTAAAAAAAGCTTCGTAGAATTACGTTTACAATGCCTTAGTGCTTTTTTAGCAACGCTGCTACAGTAAACTTTGAAGCATAGATCATCAGAGATAAGTACACCTAGGTCCTTAACAAAGTGAGAGTCATCTGCTAGATCAGGGGTCAGCAACCCATGGCTCTGGAGCTGCATATGGCTCTTTCATCCCTCTGCTGCAACTCCCTGTTGTCAGTCGGCTCCACAATTGATAGGGCTTTCGGTTAGGACAGGTAGAGGAAAAAGTATGCCGTGCTAGGAGGAGACTCTATGGTGGGGAATCTAGACTTCTGGTCGGCACCAGAATTGAATGGGGGGCTTCTGGTTAGGACATTTGTGGCTCTTTGAGTGTTTAAGGTTGCCGACGCTTGTGCTAGATCAAAACCACCTAGCAGCTTATACTTAACATTCTGATTACATTTACCAATACGTAAGACAGAGCATTTATTAATCGAAATTTGAAGTTGCCAAATGGATGACTATTCAGACACATAGTCAAGATCACTTTGCAAAACAACAGAATTATCTGTAGTATTAAATAATTTTACATCATCGGCAAAAAGGACGCAATTGCTTTTAACTTGGGATCACCTTTGAAGACCCAGTTGGAAGCTACAGATGGTCCAAAAAGTGGCAGTATACATAGTGATGGATGCTCTTAGATTTAGCCACCTAACATCTCTGTGGCATACGCTGCACTTCTTCAGTTTCCTTCCAAATGCAATTAAGATGCTGGTTATTATCTTAAACCTGTGGCACAAGGCCTGGTTATCTTCCAGACTGCCTTTTCTTAAACTAATCAGGTGTCAGGGATCTCCCATCCCTGACACCTGATTAGATAGCATAGGCCTGCTCCTAGTCGCTTCCCTTAAAGATTGCCACCTTGTCAGACCTAGGAAACGTGACTTTTCCGTGGCAGCTCCTGCCTTATGGAAGACTTTTACCCCAGACGTTTGTCCCTCAAATGCTGGGATAGAATGAGATGATTCCATGTTGCAAGTTTAACTTGTTGCCAAGTTTTTGTTCCTTGTTTTTAATGTATACAGTTTTAATAAATTTAATATGGTTTTATGTTGTTTTATTATTGATACTGTTTTATTCTTGATTGGGAGCCACCCAGAGTTTGGTATAAGATGGGCAGCTATATAAATGTTTTAAATAAATAAGTAAATACACATTAGGGATACTAACTCTGTCCACTATACATATTTCAGGAAATTGTGGTCAGCTTGTTGTGTTTATGATTGATATCAAACTTGAGTTTACCATTGTGAAATGGCCTCATTCACTGTTTGAACGTACAATTTTGGTTATTCTTCCACTGTGGCTTCCCAGAATCCCTTCTTGTTGGCCGCTAAAGTGCCTCACTTTTTCACATGAAGATTTCAGAGCTACAATTTGGGGTATGAATTAAATCAGCAGTGAGTGTTATAAAGTCTGTGGATTAATTCCAGTCTGTCGAGGCTTTTTTTGCTCAACCACATACTCCTGTGAGATCTCTATACAGTGCTGCTTATTTAGAGGAGAAAAGCCTGAGAACATGGAAGAATGCCACATTTGGGTCATGTTGTTGCCTCATCTAACTCAGTGTTGTCTATGCTGGTGTCTAACATTTGAAAGACATTAGTGCAGAGAAAGCGAGTTTATGCAGAGAGGCAGGGAAATCTCCAGAGTTTCAAGTAAGAATTTTCCCCAGCCCCAATAAGGAAAACTGGGGTCTTCTACAAGCAAATCTGGCTTTTTGCTTCTAATGTATTCCTTCTTGTTAATAATTTAGAGTTAGGGTCAGAATAATTCATTTCAAAACACATATAGCCTCTTTTTATTTTTTTACAAAAGGTTCGTGTTGCTTTGTCAGACAATGTAATAGCAAAGCAAAGCCCAGTGGTGACATATACAAGAACAACAAAATGAAATAACTATAACATCTGCCTTAAGAAGAGTAAGTTAACAATCAAACTGTAGCCACTGTCATGGGTTTTTGCAGTAGAATTAAGAAGATTTGACTGTTCTTAAAAAGTATCTAGCGCCTTTAGGGAACATGTTTTGCAAGAAAAAACTTGTTCTTCACAATGTTCAAGAAGGCATCTGAAGACCTACATATTTGAAATTGAATTCCAGTTAATTTACGTAGAAGAGGTACATTATACAAAGGAGGCTCTACCCATATTATTTCAGATGATGGTTCAATGGTCTTGCAGCCATCTATTTAACTATACTACTTTTTTCCTGGCCAGATTTTAAACTGCAGGTCTTGAAATTCAAATCCACAATAACTTGAAGTGAGTCATCTGAAAATTGACTCTCAGACCTTTCTTTCTCTTGAGAGAATCAATCAATAATCTGAAAATGTTCCGAAGCAGTGTTTTGCTTTTTAATTTTCTTCCCATAGCAAACGGCCCAATGAGCCTTAGAGCAGGGATATCAAACTCAGGGCCTGGGGGCCAGATCTTACCAGCAGGGTGCTTAGATCTGCCCCGGATAAAGCAAAGGACCAGCCTGCAGTGCCTCCACCAGCAAAAACAGAGCTCCTCCCAAGCTGTTTTCACTGGCAGAGGGTTGCAGGAGGCCATCGCAGCCAAAAACGGAGCTCAGGAGTCCGTTTTTGCTGGAAGAGCACTTAGGCTGCCACAGGCGCCCCCGACATGAGTGACGCTGAGCTTACCACACCCACTCTGTCCATGCCCACTCTGTCCCCCCGAGGTCAAACACAACCGTGATGTGGCCCTCAATGAAATTGAGTTTGACACCCCTGTCTTAGAGGATTATAGGTTTGCTTGTATTTCTTCCCTCCTCTTGAATGGTTACTTCTATTTTATCCTAACCATTGATTCTTACCCAAAAGAGAAAGAATTCTATTTAGTTGGTCAGAGCATTCGTGCCATTTCAGATGTTTGTTGGTTGCAGCAGCTGGGTGGAAATGAGAGCAGGTGTTTGAAAGCATTATTTCCACGGTCGGGCTACAAAAGTGAACTGTCAATCCTGGTAAGAACCTGGAGAAGGGGAAATCTGAAGTCATCCTCTCCCGTTTTGCCTCCTAAGGGGGAATCCTGCCCACAAACAATGATGTCACCACCTCTTACAAATGACGATGCAGTTAGTGCTGCATACAGAGTACACTAGCTTCTTCGTACCACTGACTAGGGCAACTTCATTTTATGTCACCTTTCTGTCCTCACTTCCCCTTGTTCTTTGTGGACTGGACACAGCTGCCAAAGAAACATGAGGTGCCAAACTGTGAATAATGTTTTCATTATGGTGAAATGATTTGAAACCTGATCAACAAAGCTGCCCTTTTCCTATTTACCCATATTTAAGAATAAGCACGTAATACTCAAATCCAAAGCCAGTTTCAAGATTCCTGGAACAGCATCACCCCAGAGATAAAGAGGGCGCCTTCTCTTCTAGAGGTCCGGAAAGCTTTGAAAATCTGGCTTTGATCCCAGGTCTGGCGTTGATGTTTATGATTTTTCTAAGGACTCTATTTTGTTTTGTTTGTTTTGTTGATTTTGTTGTTTATTGGATCATTTTAGTCTGGCATTTCTGTCTGATTTAATGCTTGTAACTGTTTTTATTTTATTTTTTTCTAGTTTTGAATACTACCCAGAGTCCCAGAATTGGGTGGCTAAAAAAATGTACCTAAATAAATAAAAGAGTCCCAGGGATCACTTTCTAAGAGGAAGAGGAAGGGAGAATACATACATTCAGAACTATTTGCAACTTGTTCTTTTAACAGTAAATTGAAGAGTATGATTTTAACAATAGTTGCAAAGAGTCCTGGATTTTTCTGGAGAGCCCCTTATAAAATTTTGGTATGATGTACACCACAGGTGGTTAGAAATATACCTTAATATTAGTGCAGGTAGATAGATTGTAACCACTAATGGTATAGTGGTTCCAATTAATGATACAGGGCAGAGCAAGGGAAGACTTGTAATACAATAAAATTTGTTTGAACATAAGCCAAAACCAGATATGGGCAACATTTTTTTGCCCTGGACACTGTAATGTTTCTTCCCAACCAGCTGGCCAGAAGCCTTTCAGTGATGTGGTAACAACACTAGGAGGTGTGAGGTCAGACTTCTTGGTGTTATTTTTAATGGGTTTGGCGATTTTAAGGGTGAGAATAGGAGTGCTTCACCTCCCCAAAAACATATGAACCAGAAAAGACATTTTCTGTAATTTGAGAACCAATAGTAATTATAATCATCTCCGTTCTTTAAGACTGAAAGTTCAACATCTACATCTTTGGATATCATTAAGAGCTAATCATTTATCTAATAAGAAATTAATTTAATATGATTAAATTTGTTTTCCATCCATCTGCCTGCGAAGCAATTCTGGATGACTTACAACATTAAAAGCAATAAAATCATGTATGTATGTACTGTAAAAATCAAGATAAAAATACAGTTAATATATTAACTCATGAAAGTTAGTGAAAGAGGCTAAATTTGTAAAAACAACTGAAAATGTGTTATATTCTACTTTATAAAGAAGTGCCTTCCTTGTCCTGCAGAAATAAATGGGCATTGAGCTCTTTTGCCCATTTGTAAGGATAAGTGGTAATAAAGAGTGAAACGACAGATAGCAAAATACATGTGAACCATCTCTATTATGATTGCCAGGACCTTGCTTTGCCCAACGTAGCTGGTATGGTCCAAAAGGCAACGAAAACCAGTTTTATTTTTAGAAATGACTCTAGTCCTACTTATGGAAGTGTTTTATTTCAAGATATCTGACCAGAAGAACAATCACACAAAAAAGTGTAACCTGGAGTAATAGGCATCCTGAAAGTCTAATGATGATGGTGAGAATCATTTCAATCAGATTGTCTTCTGATTATACACACACTGTGATTGTCATTTTTTGACAGTGACAGTTATTTCCTGGCTGGGCAGTGTTTCTTAAACTTTTTTCTTTCAGGACCCCTTCCCATTTTTAAAAAGTATGGAGTACCCAAGGTTCTATGGGTTTTATTCATCAATATTTACTCTATCAACAAATAAAATATATGCATTCACTGCCACTGCCACTTCTCATGATTGTTTGATATTTTAATATTGCATTATTTTTCACTATGGTCTGGAAAATAAATTTGAAATTGCAGACCTCTGAGAGAGTCTTGAGGGACCTTGTATTACAGTTTGAAAAACAGTGATCTAGAGGTGGGTTAGCAGAGATATCCCAAAAGATGGACTTTGCACCTATATTCCATGTCCACATCCCACCCCATGCGATTGTCACATATTTAGGTTCTGTTTAATAGACACTTTCTTTTTTACTCCCCAAACATACTTTTCTTGGATAATTTTATTTTTAGATGATACATAACATATAATGCCTGAGGTTTTCAGCCAGCTTCATATTCTAGCCCATGGTTAAAATATACACAAAGTAGCTTAGTTACATCCTGCATGGAATATTTATTTGAATTTTTATACTAGTGCTTGCTATGGATTCAGTTAAGGTTTTATTTTCCAGTCTTGTTCTTTCCCTCCTTTCATTTCTTGTACACATTAATTTAATCTGGGGAAATTCATTGAAATGATAACCCTTGCGGCATTCTTGATGAATTCTGAAAAAGTGGTTTTACCCTCCTTCTTCCTGTTGTTGGATCTGTTGCTTACTCTTGAGGTCTGAACATGACATTAACAATGGAGTTCTCAAATATTAAAAAACTGATTTGGTCATATAAGTAATGAACTGTTAATTCTCATGATCTCAGGGGAAACGGCTGGGGAGAAAAATAATTTTGCAATTAGATATATATTTCATTCTTATAAAGGGAGCATATTTCCAATTTTGGTTTAGTTTGCTTTTTTTTTTAAACCACCATAAAAACGTATCTGGTCAACCTTTACATGCCAATGTTTACATGACAGCTACATATACAAATAGGAACAGCCCACTGCTCATTGTAAGAGCCCAGATTCGGTAACTGTCTCCAAATTAGGATGAGAAGGGCTTCTATGTGAAATGCTGGAGAATAGTGGCCAACAGCCACTATCTACAATAGCATTATCGTATCTGGAATATAGGAAAAGAAGGAAGTTAATAAAATGGTCTGGACCTAGATTTGTAAACTGTTCATTTGCAGCTACGTCTGCTTGTATATCTAGGGCAAAGGATTTTTTGGGGTTAGCTGAGGTTAGCTGTCCCCACCCAACCTTCAAATCAAGCTCAGCTGCTAATGAGACATTCATGTAGTCTACTTGGCAGCATTATGAGTTGTTTACCTTTGGGGGGAAACATTCTTTCAAGTTTGTTGTCTGGCCTAAAACTCAGCTGTTCTTTGGAAATCTCCCATCAAAGGTCTATTCAGGCCTGGCCCTTAAAGTACCAAGAGCTCTTATTTGCCATACTCAAGATTTATGAGTGCATTTTGTGTGCATTTTTATATGTATCTATGATAAAATATCCTGATATACGTGTTTAGAAATTATTTGCATTTAATTTTTTTGATTTTCATCCAAAGAAGTCAAGGTAGAATGAATGGTTTGTGTGTTTTCCTATTATTTGATCCTCCTAGTGAGGCTAGGTTAAGCTCAAGAAATGGCTGAGCAGGAGATTAAAACTGGACTTTCCATGATAAATACTAATTAAAAATTAAAATTATGCAAGCCTGATGGTTAAAATAAAGGAAATGTACTATATGCAAGGTTCCTTGTATAATGTTGCTTCCTTGGCTTCAAAGTATATGAATACTCATCTATCTCTGCCCAGAAAAAAAAGTCTTTGAAGATCTCATATTAAAGTGAGAAGTTGAAGGGATATTTCCTGTAGAACTTTTCTATTGAAGATTCCATCTTCGATTATTTAAATTTGCATTGCATTGCATTAAGCACTCCAATCTGTATTCTTGCAAAAACTGTATAATTCCAGCATCCCAGTTAGGTGATCAGTGGTTAAAACCTCTAATGTGAGAGACGGTAACATCTTCAGAGTACAATTCATGAACACAGTATTCCTGTCAAATGAAAACATATTTATTTGGTAATTTGATCCTGTTAATTTGGGTCCAGCCTTGGAATCAGAGAACAAACCTACTCCAACAATTATGATAGACATTCAGATATTTGGAGATGTTTATTGATATCTTAATAAAAATTTACCACCCTGTAACGTAAATATATTGTTCTGGATTCCTCCTTTCTTCTATGCACCATGAATTTGAAGAGTGCTATCATATTCACCTTAGTCTGTGTTTCACAAAACCAGATGTGCCCAGGTTCTTCACTTTCTCTTCATAGGTCTCAGTTACCCATCCTGAACCTTTGTCTATAAGTCACGGTGGCGCTGTAGTTAGAGTGCAGTACTGCAGGCTACTTCTGCTGACTGCCAGCTGATTGCAATTTGGCAGATCAGATCTCACCAGGCTGAAGGTTGACTCAGCCTTCCATCCCTCCGAGGTGGGTAAAATGAGGACCCAGATTGTTGGGGGCAATATGCTGACTCTGTAAACCACTTAGAGAGGGCTGTAAAAGTACTATGAAACGGTATACAGTATAAGTCTAAGTGCTATTGGTATTGCTATTCCTGGATGCTGTCTCCACGTCAATGAAAAGGAGCGTATCAGGTAAGACCAACACCCCTTTTCTCCAGCATATTTATAATTATATTCCAGTTTGTTGTTAAATAAACATGATGTCCCACAGTATATTATATTATAGTATAGTAATACAATAAGAAATGCTTTGATTTACTCTATAACAGTGTTTCTTAAACTTTTTTCTCTCAGGACCTCTTTCTACTTTCATGGAATTATGGAGGACTACAAAATAGCTTTTGTAGGAGTTGTATTTATTAGTATTTACCATATTAAAAATTAAAATTGATGTATTTCTGCCATTACCATTTCTCACAATTATTTGAAAAGGTCTTAATGTATTATTTGTCAACATAAATTGGCATATAATTTCATGAACTCCTGTGGGGGTCTTAGCAGATCCCTAGGAGTCCTCAGGCCACACTTTAAGAAACACTGGTCTAGATCAACTTTCTAAAAGAAATAGGGAAATAAGAGTAAGATCTTTTAAATGCCACTATATTCTCTCTTTTTTTAAAAGATAAATGAAATCCTGAAGTTTGGTTTGGACAAATTGTTGTCATCAGAAGGGAGTACCGTCTGTGATATAGACTTGAGAAGTATCCTTGGGGAGACAAAGGGAGGAATATGGTCAATGGATCCAGTGCAATCAATCACAGAAATAAATGAAGAGCATACTTTGGAAAGTAAGTTGATGAATCTAACATAAAATACAATAGAAATCAGACACCTTCCTTGAAACTCAAATTTATTTTTGAACATTAACATTACTTATGTATATGCTGTACATATTTTTATATTCTCTTTTGAACATGCACATTGTGCTAAACCATAGTTGGTATTATGTTTTGCTGAATAAACTGGTGGTCTGCTTTACTCATTATTTATTTATTTATTGCCTTTATTATTTTTACAAATAACTCAAGGTGGTGAACATATCCAACACACCTCCCTCCTCCTATTTTCTCCCTAATGACAACCTTGTAAAGTGGGCTTGGTTGAGAGAGAATGACTGGCCCTAAGTCATCCAATTGGCTTTCAGGGCGAAGGTGGGACATACAGTCCCGGTCTCCTTTCTAGCCTGATGCTTTAATTACTAGACCAAGCTAGTACATGTAGCCTAGACCTCTGAATTATATATAGCCTCTGAATGCCTTGGGTGAGGCTATCAAAGCTGCTGCTGACATTGATGCTAAGTATTTTTTATGAAATACAAGGAAGATATCATTAAGTACATGGCGAGGAAAAATTTGTTTAAATCAATTTAAATCAATCTTAGTAAATATCTTTACAAGATCTACTTTTCAGAGTATGGCACTTCTCAGGCCACTTTGACTAAATGCTTCTCCTGACTTTCAAACTGTTTATAAGAAATTCTGGTTTATAAATAATAGTAGTGGGGTTGCATTGGCATTAAATATAGCAATCAATATTATAGTTTAGCATAGTGGATTAAATCCATGGCGTTTCTAACATTTAATGCAGAGATGGGTTCCTACAGGTTCTAACCAGTTCTTTAGAACTGTTAGTAACTCGGCGATAATGTTACGGAGCCGGTTCCGTCGGTGTCTCCATGGGTGCCGCCATCTTGGATTTTTGATTGCTGTGTGTGCTTGTGCGCTCTCGCAAGACACAACCCTGAGTGAACCGGAAGCAAAAAGATCCACAACCCACCCCAGATTTGATGTATATAGAAGAAGTGTAGTATAGTGGTTAAAGTGTTGATCAGGGGGCAAGGAGACCTGATTTGACCCTTAGCCATGGCTAGTTGATGGATTTGTGGCCAGCCCATCACACTACATGTGATTATACTGAAGAAAATTGGAAGTGGAAATATTGTGTACACTGCCATTAACTCATAAATGAAAGAGGGAATGCTAAAACAAAGAATACTTGGAATTGAGCTATTCAGGAGCAGGTTATTAGTAAGGAATGAGGCACATAAATATATGACGGCGAAGAACATTATTAAGTCTCAGGGAATATGTGGTTTATGTATAACAGTGGAAAGAAGAGCTGATGTACTAGCTAGAGTAGCTCTAATAATTGAGTTAGAAAGAGTGGAATTTGGTCGATTGATAATCCAAGGTTGTGGAAATTAGTGTGGTCCTTGGGAGCTTCAGTGAATTGTAGCCAAACACTAAGAAATTGTTTTGAGGGCCATGAATCAAGGGACAAAGATGGTGGATTTGAAAGAAAAGAGATGCCCACAATTTGTTGCTGATCCCACTTTCAGGAACTAAAAAAAAAATTCCTGCAGATCTTGATCTAAGTCTAATGCCAGTAAATGTTAGATCTGTATGTAATAAAGCCATGTGCATTCAATTACAACCTAATAGTAGATGAGAAGATTAACCTGGCATATTCTTCAAATCTAACTGGGTAAGAAGAAGGATATGACTCTTACAAAGATTTGAATTCCTGGGTTTAAAATTCTTAAGCGGCCAAGGTTGAGTAGGGGAAGGGTGATAATTTTGCCTATAAACCAGTATTCAGTTGTGAATACTTGGATTTCATGCTGGAGTGCAGGGCATATTAGGAATCCCTTCCTGATCTCATCATTCAATTAGTGTTGGAGTATCAAGTACTATTGTTGGGGCTTTCAACCTCCATCTTTCATGGATGGAATCTGGGAACATTCAAATTTATTTTGCCCTCTCTGAGAATTGAACACAATTGAATGAAAGAAAAAAAACTGAACTTGGCCAGTATCGAAGAGAAAATAATTGCAAAAGAGTTCAATGAAAATAATTAAAAGATCTTTTTTATTTTGAGAACTTTTCATATATTGGTATTAGCTATTATTATAGAAATACTTTTAATTATATTAAGATTAATTCTGAATGTCTGTTAGACATGCTCAAGTAAGGAAGGCTAAGCCTTATATTGTGTCAGTTTCCATCCGTTATTCCTTGTCTGGCCATCAAGTGCTTTGGAAAATAGCTTGACCCCTTTCTTTGTGGCAGCCTCTCAAATATTGGAATACTGCTATCATGTCTCCCCTGGTCCTTCTCTTTGCTAGACTAGCCAGGCCCAGTTCCTGCAACCATTCTTCATATGTGTTAGTCTCCAGTCCTTGATCATCATCGTTGCTCTCCTCTTCACCTTTTCTAGAGTCTCGACATCTTTTTAAAATTGTGGTGACCAAAACTGGATGCAGTACTCTAGGTGTGGTCTTACTAAGGCTTTGTAGAATGGTATTAATACCTCCCTAGATCTAGATTGTATCCCTCGATTAATGCAATTTAGGATTGCATTGGCTTTTTTGGCTGCCGCTGCACACGGATGGCTTAATTGGTTGTCCACTATGACTCCAAGATCCTCCTCACAGTCACTGCTATTAAGCCTGGTTTCACCCAGTCTATATGTGTACTTTTGGTTTTTCTTGCCTAAATGTAAGCCTTTACTTTTCTCTACATTGAATTTCATTTTGTTTGATAGGGTCCCATGTGTTCAAGTCTGTCAAGATCCGTCTGGATTCTGAGTCTATCTTCTAGGGTGTTTGCTATTCCTGCCAGCTTAGTAGCATCTGCAAATTTGGTAAGTTCCCCTTCTATTCCCACATCTAAGTCGTTTATGAAGGTTTTCTAGTCCATCACCTTGCTCAAGCAGGAGATCCTATACTATTTCAAATAAGTGACGTTTAGACTCTTCTTAAAAACATCAATTGATGGAGC
>JANHFT010005789.1:207505-222774 GCA_032467955.1 Pseudoxenodon macrops | reverse complement strand
CTCTCTCTCTCTCTCTCTCTCTCTCTCTCTCTCTCTCTCTCTCTCTCTCTCTCTCTCTCTCTCTCTCTTTCTCTCACACACACACACACACACACACACTCTATTTCCAGAGGTGAGTTGCTGCCAATTCAGTTTGGTTCTATAGAACCGTTAGCGGACATTTGCCTCCGCTCGCCAAACCTGAGCCGGTTCTCCGGGAGGAAATTGGTCCTCCCAGTGGAAATTGGCTCGAAAATAACTCTCTGTGCATGCGCAGAGGGTTATTTTTGAGGCAATACCCAGGTGTGATGGGGGCGTGTGCAAAAACGCGCACTTCTGTCGCGACCAGAGTCGGTAGGAAAGGTAAGTAGAACCCACCCCCGATTATTTCCCATATTTCTTTGTTTCACATTTTTAGATTGCAGATTGCATTTATGTCATTATATTTAAATCCCCATTTGTACATAATTCTTTATTCATAGATATTGAATATTTTTGCACCCTGAATATATATCAGCGTACTCTGCCTATAGATCCAACTTATGGGATGCAGTCAACAGTATGTTGGGTTAAAAGTAGTCTCTGTCTTAGAGAACCTAGCTTATAAGAAATAGCATGAACAGTTTTGAGTAGAGCTGGACTGTGATTGTGCTTGTGGCATATTCACCAAGATGTATCAAAGCTGACCATTACCTAACCTTACAGTTAGAAATAAAGAAAATGAATTAATGAAAGAAAAATATGTCACATGCATGATTTAAGTTGCAATAGAATTGAATCAGTGGCCTGATCCTGTGGCATTGGATCAATAAATATATCTAATAAATTAATTATGAGTAAAAGGGCTAAAGTGTATCAGCAAAATATGAATTGATGCCTTCTATATTAGAATTGGTGCTTATGAAAATCGGAATCCATAAATTGGCAATATACTAGTCTCCAATGAATGATGATAATAGAAGATCAGGAGATGAGTTTTGGAGAAAATTATGCAATGAATGAAATCCATGGGTGGAAAATATTCTAATTGACTTGAAGTTCATGGTTGAGATGAGTGAATATAGAAAAAGAATGCATGAAGATGGCAACTGATAGTTAACTGCTTAGAAATATGTGGTAAAATGTGTTTTCAGCAAATGTCTATTCATACATATAATACATGATAAATACAATGAATATAAATTTAAGATAGTTTTGATTGTATAGGAAGAAAGACTGACAAAAGTAGTGAAGAATACAAGGGCAATGAGAGCTTTTAAATTTGCAATGGACTATTGTTTTGGGCATTGTCAGGAATAGATTTTGAGAAAAACTAGTCACGGAAGTAAAAAAGAAGCAATAAAATAAACAAAAATGAAAGTAGAATGACTGCAGTAAAAGAAATGATTCTAACACAATAATTGTGCTGCATTCTCATCAACCCACCTTAAATCTTGGATATCATGAGTGTTCACTTTCTGAATTTCTCAACTGTGCACATGAATCTGTTTTCACCATTTTTTAAATTCAAGTCTCCAATATAAATTCTTCCCACCAATATAAGTAGACTCTGTTTACTCAAAGATTTTCAATAGTTGCTGTATGGTGCTCTGGTTTCCATGCTGCTAATCCTGGTTTGATTAGTGGATTCTATGAATCCAGACTGATTGATTTAATTGTGTGAACCCTGAACATTGGTGAACTCAATATTCAAAGTAAATGCACTGAATGTACTGAGTCACTGAATGCTACTTCACCGGTGATACTGTGTGTATGGTGAGCATATACATTCACAAAGCAGTTTTAAGGATGGAATACTACCCAGAGACTCAAATTCTTTTCCAGCAAAAATAAATTAATCTCAGCTGTGTAAAAGAAGAAAGAGTTCACCCAACCATGAGTTTTTTTAATGTCTTTAAAAAAGCTCTTTATCTCTGGACATTATTTACTTTTCCAAAGTGCTGATGAAAGCTCTTCATGGGATGCTCAGAACATTTCCTTCCTTCTTTTGAGGAATGTGCTTTTAGAGCTTTCCCACACTGCATACACCTGGGAGGGCAGGCTACCCTTTTTGTTTCCCTCCCCTCTATGCCCCAACTTTCACAAGCCTCTAAAAGGAAAACAAGCACTTCCCCCCACCTCCCATGCATCTTGTAAGGCCCCATTGCCTTACGTTAATGGTCTTGTTGGCTATACAGCAGAGTGCCTTGATCTGACAGACCAGAACAGCTGCAAATGCAGTCCAACCCCCACTCTGCCTTTCAAATCCAATTGAGGTGTTCCTTACACTTGACCCTGCAACCAAAGAAAGAGATGAATTCTCTTGAATTCTATGAAGAAGGTCAAAGATGAAAATGTTTTAACATTCCTCATAGTGAGTAACCTGGTCTCCTTGCATTGGTTACTTCAACATGCTTGTTCTGCTGGCATCTTTTAAATGCTGAAGTTGTGCCAGAAACGGCCACTCAAATTAATAGGGGCCTAGAATATAGAAGATCCCCAGTAATATAATCTAAGATTCTTTAACCTAGAAGGAAGTTAGTATGATGGAAGTACGTAAAATTGTTCATGGAGACACAGTTTTGGCCTTGTGGTTTATCAGACTCCTTTTGATTCTTGCAGCATAATGAATTATAAACTTACAGTGATCGATACTGGAGCTGAGAAAGTGGTTAGTCCTTTGTCTTGAGAGACGTAAAATTGAATGTCTTTTTACTACACAGTACTTTGAGTTGTACCTAAGAAATTGTCGCAGAAAAGAACAACAGCTACTGGTGCTTTTCTATAAGATTTCATAGGGTAAAGTAACGTGGCAGTTTTCATACTAATACGGAAGCATTTTCATACTAATGCTTATGGAACAGTTGCATAAGCAGGAAGTCATTTTTGGATTTAGTTTCACTCCTCTCAGAGACAGTTTAGTTGTGTATGATTAAAAATTACCCTCCTATCAGTCCTTTACTTTGATTCAAGCATTTTTAAAAATATATATACATGGCATAACTGGCACAATGTCTTCTGCAAGAGCTATTTGTGCATTTTATAGTTTTGCACAGAATTGCATGCAAACAGGAAGATAAGCATAAGATTTCATTTTATTAGAGGGGTCTACTTTCTTTTCTTCTAAACATATTTTAATAACTCCTGGGGTCCAAAGAATTATATTAAAACCAGATCTCGCCCTTTCCACACATGAGGAGGCAGTTAGCAGTGTATGTTGCAGAATATCCCAGCGTGTTATGTAACTGTGATACTATTTAGTGATAAACCAGTATCAGCAAACTACTTTTCTGTGCTCATTGCATGCCCTAAGCAAACAAATCTCAAAGGATTTAACTAACGCTGGCATGAAAATCCTCTTTCTTTTACTAGTCTCAGTGGATAGATACCTTCAGTGTGGCAATATTAGTTGCTAGGAAACTTGTGTAAGAAAATAGATCTACATTTTTGTTTTCCTTAAATGTTCTAGTTAGCTGCTGGTCAGTTGCAGTGGGAATAGAATACTGGATTAGGAGATCTTTTGATCCATTAGGGATCTTCTTTGGTCTGTTTATTACTTTTAATAAGGTATTACAGGGCTGTTCTATCTCACATGCTTTCCATGTCTTCATCCTTCCAAAGGACTTTCTAATATGGACAATTTCAGGTGTGCTGTGCTCAGTATTGCCATTCCTGAGAATGCTGGGAGTTTTTATTCATTCATTTATTTAGTAAATGCATATGCCAGCCGTCTCACTGCGAGTGACATCACAAAAACAAAAATATAAAAGCATTTAAATGTTTAAAACATTAAAATTAATTAAATTGACTAGCCTAGGAATCAAATACAATACGGTATGGAAGTGGGGTCTTCTCAGCCTACTAACCACCTCCAGCATGGAACGCCCCCATCAGGATCCCGAGCCAATTGGCAGAACCAAGTTTTTGACTCCAAAGGGGTGAAGTGAATCTC
This sequence comes from Pseudoxenodon macrops, assembly GCA_032467955.1. Classification (NCBI taxonomy): domain Eukaryota; kingdom Metazoa; phylum Chordata; class Lepidosauria; order Squamata; family Pseudoxenodontidae; genus Pseudoxenodon; species Pseudoxenodon macrops. The sequence continues at coordinate 218,864 of JANHFT010005789.1, read as the reverse complement.
ACCTCAAGGACACAAAGCCATGGCAGACGAAGCCTGCCTAGAACTTGCCAGGCGCAAGCTTTTCCTAGAACCTGCCAAGCACAATTCCTTGGCCAATGGAATCTGAGGCATGCCCCTTCTGCCAGAATGAGTGGGGTGGGCCAATCCCATTGAAGTTGCAGTTGTAGTCCACACATATAGAAGTTGCCATGGTTGGGAAATACTGCTACATTGTGCGATCATTGTTTACACTCATGTCCATCTCAGATTGCTGATAATGGGCAGGGAATACTGAAGTATTCTTGCCAGTTAGTCAATGGGATATTAGAAAAATAATCATATTGGTTTCTTGGTCCTTTAGAGTAACAAAAATGTTCTCTCTCCATGCAGAAAGGGCAAAATGAAATTGCTTGTCTGTCCTCTAACCTCAACCCCCACCCCCCAATGTTATGTATATTTGGCAGTTTATAAAACATCTCAACCGTTAGTACAATGAGAAAGGATTTATGTTCCTCCGTCATATAAATCCCATTAAAAGCTGTGATGATAGCACAAGACTTAAGTTTTGCAGTCAGTGATTTTTCTCAGCAGATGCAACTCTGTAGATTGCAGTGTAGAGTGACTGTGTGTTGTGTTGGGTGGGGAAAGGAAAGTAATGGCTTGTTTGAATTCAAAGGCTGGGAAGCAGTTCAAGAATTAAATGCAGAGGGCAAATCAAGCCTACGTTAAAAAAAAATCTTCAGAATGGAGAAACAGAATGACTAGAAGGATTAAGATTAGCTTAGTTGATAAGGTTACTTATGAAATCTATTAGAGATTTCCAAGTTCACGTAAGGAGAGTGGGAGGAGTCAAGAATTCTCCCAAACTCTTTTGCAAGTTGAATTGCTCTACAACTTGCACATGAGCCAGAAGATAATCACCTCAGTTTCCTGAGGGAAACAAGGTTGTAAAAATGTGGCATAGGTGTGGCATTGATACTGAGTCATCTGGAGGGGCCCAAGGTAAGAACATGCTGGCAGGATGCCATTGTTCCTGAGTATCTAGACCAGTTTTCCACATCCTTGGGCCTTTGAGCACTAATTATTTCTGGTAAGAGATAATGAGGAATTGCAGTCCAATACATCTGGAAGGCAATATGTTGTGGAAGGCAGATCTAGATTGGGGGGGGGGGGGTGGAGAAGATGAAGGTCAAAGAAGATCAGTCAAGTTTTTACTTCCAACAAATAGAGAACTAAAGACAGTTCCATTGAGGATAGAGCAGATAACAATAACGGAATAAAGAGCTGGTAAATGGACTGGCTCTTCAGGATTCCTCTCCAGGTAAGGAGAGAACTTGGGATTGCCCACAAGTGTTCCAGAATTCGCTACTCATAACAGGTTTAGCACTGAGAGGCAAGGAAACATTGTTTTGGCCCAAACTGTGGTAAGAGCCTTTATGGACACATGTTTGAAATATTTACCGGTACTTTACTAATCACTTTTGAAATCTCCTTGTTAAATGGTTTTTTGCTATTAAAAACCTCTGGAATGACAGGTTTTATAGCACTGGGTAAGTTTCCTTCAACCCTTAGCCAAAGAAGCTTTATATATAAGTTTAAGGAATTTTAAAAAAAATCTGGAATAAACAGGAAAAAATTATTTAAATGTTGATTTTAGAAAGTTTCAAAGAAATCAAGAGTCCACATGGATTTGAAATAAGATTTTGAAATTAATTATAAGGAGCCTTGCCATGAAAAAGTGCTGTTATTTTTAATTTTTTTTAAAAACATGAGAAGATGGGACTTCTTGTCATGAAACAATTCAAGTGCTAGGACATTAGTAAAAGGAATAAAAAATTAAGACTATTAGCAGTAAAAGGAGGGAATATAATGTTGGTTTATGTGATCATGTTTAAAATAGATACCGGTATGTTGTTATCTCTGATGTTAACCCTTAATAGATTTTTACTGACATCAGAATTGAAATGAAAATGATTTAAGAATTTGATTGTAGGTAAGAGATTGGATTTATGGGAAGAAGACATTATTTATTCTATTAGATACTAAAGGAGATAAATTACTAAAATTGTTTATTCTTGTGATGAAGAGAGAAGTAATTTCTTTATATATTTCTGTTCTTTTTCTCTATGATATTATTTTCTATTTTCTCTTTTTCTTATTGTTTGCACTTATTTTTGTTACTGTTATTCTTTTATTTTTCTTAGTTTGCATTAGTTTTTAGTTTTTAAATTGTAATGTTTAAGAAAATTGCTATTAAAATTGCTTTGAGTTGATTTCTGTAACCACAAGAATACAAAAACAAACCCACATTGATGAGCTTCTGTGGCTTGTGGAATACAGATTGCTTCAACTGGACACTCAGCATAAATCTTCTTTTACATGTTAAAGTATCTACGACAGTATTTATTATACACATTAGTGGTGGTGATTTAGATGTCTCACTGACACAGCCTTTTGATATTTGTTACAATATTCCTTCGCGGAGCCTCTAAAACTTGCTTTTGCGGTATAGTTTTCAGTACTTCCTCAAGAAATTAGTCTGCATTATAAACTTTAGCTACATCTAGCATTGTGGAAAATGCAGGAGATGGAGAGACTGTGTTTGGCAAATTGTCACTGCAGTGCTTCAGCTTCGTAAAACTAAGACCTGTATTGAAATGTAGTTGTCCCTTTTCTCCCAAGCTTTTCTCACAGCTGGTTTGTATTAGGTGCACTCTAAGGCTGTGGAGGCAAAGTTATGCATCACATCACCATGAATGCAAGAGAGCGAGGCCTCTGCTCAGGACAGCTTCGCGGTAGTAGCAAAGGCTCCTTTTTTCCAAGAGCTACCAAGCGTGAGGTTTCCTGTGCCAAATGTGCTATGATTTAAAAACCAGTGTGATGTGATAGAATACGAGAGATACACCAGCCAGGAAATGAAAAGGAATACTGTGGTTCTGTCTAGAGGAAAAGTTTGTTTTAGGCACCTCTAGGTTTGTCATTGCCTTTTCTGTGGCAGCCCCTGCCCTGGGGAACAAGATCCAGATGGCCTCCACTGTTCTCGTTTAAAAAACCCGTAAAGATCTAGCTTTTCACCTGGGCCTTTGGCAAGTGAGAGTGATGACCCTCACCGCATCACGCTTCCCATCTTTTTTTCTTCTTTCTGTTCTATTGCAACTTCTTTTATCGATGTGAGATGCTCAGAGTTGTTGAGAGTCGAGAGGCTTACAATTTTTTTGTAAGCTATTATTTATTAGGGACAATGCTGTCCTCATTGCATATGGCTTGTCACCCATGAATGTAGGTCTGACCATTGACTGCAAAAAGGAACATTTTTGACCAATGCTAAAAGTACAGGTTCTCTAATATGAGTAGTGGTCCTCATTTAACGACCAATAAGCAACCATTTGAAATTAGAACAACACTGAACAAATGGCACGTGTGAACGGTCCATGTAGTTGTGGCCGTCGCAGCATCCCCTCAGTCACATGGTCATGATTTGGGCATTCGGCACATGGTGATATCATCAGCATTTGCTACCATTTCTGATGGCTTTCAACAGGCAAAATCAATGGGGAAACCAGCAGGAGGTCACAAAAGATGACCATATGACATTGTGGATTCACTTAACAGTGGCAATAGGAAGAGCTGCATCACAATTACATGATGTTAACAAAAAACAGCTGCGCCAGTGATGGAAATTCTGATCCCAATTACCATCGTTGAGCAAGGAGTAACAGTAGTTGAATGTCATTATGCATAAACATTTTGATGATGCAATTTGTTATGAAATAGTACTTTTAAAACAAAATGCCAAGGACATATGGACAAGAAAGGGCTGTTTTGTTTTTCCAAAATTATATGTGAATTTAATACCCACAGATAACTGTCTTGTAATCTTGTCCCATTGTTTTATTCCCATGTTCATTTACCCTTTTGCTTCCCTTTCTAAGTAGTCCCACTGAAGTCTTCCATCTGGAAGGAATTCTGGGAGTTGAAGTCCACAGGTCAGAAAGGGAACATAGTTGTCCACTCCTGCTCTATTGAGTTTAGGTAAAGGCCTAAATAAATCTTAATCTGAAATCCCATCTAGAAAACGTATTTATTTGTGTTTAATGTGGTTTCCTGGGATAGTGTATATGTAAATGGTAAACATCATGTGCATAAATATGAGCTAAACCTTAGCAAGAGGAATTCATGAATATGTGATAAAGACTTTTAAAATAGTTCTGATTTCTGCTGTATCTCTAAGACTCCTAATTCAAATCAAATTCACACTACAACATAAAGCAATAGCTGAAGTGCTTGGACCTTATGGAAGAGGAATTCTGCATTTAGTCTAAAGTGAGCAGCTGCCTCTTGCTCCTACATTTTACCAGAATGGAGTGCAGTTATAGCTAAAAGAAAGATACATGTGTAAAATTTCTCACATGTGAAATTCATCTTTAAACCTCAAGAACCCTGAACCAATACATTATGGGATAGGAACCAATTTCCATTAGCAGAATTGAATTACCCAGAATGTCTTCCAAGCTGGCAACTGCAATAAGCTGAATCCTGAGACATAATAACCTAAATATACCAGGAAACAGACACCTCAAATCTTATATTACAGCTTTCCCTTTGCCATCACTTTTTCAAACTGTTTTTAAATTAGGAAACATATCATAGGGCAATCTGAAACTATAAATTATGGCCCACAGGAACAACCGCATGCATATGGGAAGCCCAGAATCTGAATAAGAATCCAGACAAGAATTCAGATCGTGCTCCATCTGTTCTTGAGAATCGGTTGTAGGTGTTATGACCAATAGAGCCAGTTTGGTGTAATGGTTAAGGCATCAGGCTAGAAACCAGAAGACCATGAGTTCTAATCCTTCTTTAGGCACAAAGCCAGATGGGTGATCTGAGGCCAGGCACTCACTTTCAGTCCTAGGAAGGATCCAATGGTAAACCACTTCTGAAAAACCTTAGCAAGAAAACCTCAGGGACTTGTCTTCCCTGTTCATCATAACAAATATAAACAATGTTACCGTAGTAACTTATAAACTCTTAAAATACTACAAGTGATTATAGCTCAACTCTTTTATCTATAACCAAATCCTTAAAATTTGGTAGTTCAGTCCTAGTTAGCAACAATCCATTACAATTAACAAAGTTGCATCTATTACGTTACGTCTATTTTAATACTCATCAAATAAATCAATTTTATATTTTTTACATTCACTTTTAATAATCTTGATCTTTAGTCCTTCGAAATAATGTCCTAGGACCTAGAACTTGATTTCTTCCCTTTTTTTTTCTTTGTCCCCTCTCACAAAACTCTTCGTGTGTTTGTGTGTGTGTTGCGTGTGTGTGAGTGTGTGTGTTGTGTGTGAGTGTGTGTGTTATAGATGTATGTCCTTAAACCAGTATTTAAAATTTATTTCAAGAAGGATTGAAAGAGATTCACATGTTACTTTTGATTCCAAAGGTTCCTAATAGCAGAAAAGCAATTACTAGGAAATTTCCAGTAATAATTAGAAAAGGAAGTATGTGAGCATACAGTATTTCAATAAAGGCATCCACCAGGGTTTAGGTGAAGATGGTGCCCTGTCATTTTCCAGAGCAATAAACCTATTGGATACCACTTTCCTAATGAGGAGCAACTGTTTGGAACATTTGGGGAGATTCCAAATCTTCTCCCTCAATATAGAGAGTTGGCTAATATATTCCTCCAAGCAACTTGAGGTAGCATACTTCATTTTCATTTCTCCCTGCTGTAGCATGTTAAACTGAAAAGCAGTTTAGTCTTAAATACAATGGTTAGGTTCACACATTATACTTGGTCATAATGTTGTACTTTGGGTTTTGGTTTAGCATGGTGTTTAAACTTCACCAATTATGGCTTAGTAAACACACAATAGTAGCTTGTTGCAATATATGACTGGTCCATGGAATTATAGCATAAGTATGTGACTGGCCAAAGGTGACTCAATAGCTCCATGATTCTAGAAGAGGAATTTCAGTTTAGGAGTTGAAATTGGTCTTAGGCTGGAATACTAGCAAAAGAAAAATTCAGACTATAATTTCAGGTAATTGGAACTATAGTTCTATAATCTCCTAGCCATATTTGCTGGGATGTTTATGAGCTCTAGTCTAAGATTTAATTAGTAGATTAGTAGTTTTCCACAGAAAATCAATGAAACAAGAATTTTACATGAATTTCTTTCAAAAGCACTTATTTGATATTTTAAAATACTGATTATAGTGAACAATAAGCATCCGTTGTATTAGACTTGGGTTATAAAAATAAATGTCTTGTTGTGTTTGCTTATTTCAATATATAACTCATAGGGAAAAGAAAAGCATTGATTTTGGAGAAACTTCTGTAGATTGTAAATATAGCTGTTTTCCTAATAGCAAACTAACAGCATTGGGCAATGGAAATTTTTAAGACTACTGGCAATTGCTCAAATTTCAGTGACATGTACCCATGCATGTGTGCATAGACAACACCTCGGCTGTAACATTTTTAAAGCATATTAAAATATTTAAAGTTGAAACTTGCTTAGGCATACTTACTTTTCCAAAACCCAATTCTCTCATGTTGGATTGAGTGCCTTTCTCTACTGCTTCGATGAAGTGTCCTACACCCATACTTCAGTTGACAGAAAGCTGTCAACTGGCCCTACTGCTGATCCATATGCTGCTTCAGTTACCTGTCTTTCAGGTCACTGCATACACATCAATAATGGATGACAAAATCAAGGGCAGGTCAGCAACCTTCTCTGTAGGTGCCAGAAGCCATTGCTACCTCTGTCATTTCCAGAGAATTTGTTGCTCTACCCAACACCAAGGTAACTGATGAAGCCAGTGCCAACATGGCTGTGTGAGGAAGTAGCAAGTGCTCTCTCCCTCACTCTTGTGCGATGGGTAAATATGTTTTTCAGGGGATCACCAGTTAGTTGATTTCCGGTGAAAAGTTGCTGACTCTTGGTCTAGGGCAGGGGTGTCAAACTCACGTCATTATGGTGGCGTCATGTCACATATCAGGACTTTTCTCCCCTTCGCTAAATTGGGCGTGAGTATGGCCAGCATGTGACGCATCCCATGGGCCGGAAGTTTGATAGCGCTGGTCTAGGGTTTTTATATTAGGGCAGTTTCATTGAAATTACTTGCAAACTTGTAAATCTAGTATGGTTCAAACAGGGAAAAAAGATCTAGTTGCATCAGTGGAATCTGAACACAGAACTAAGCTTTAGGGACAATTAGGGGAAGAAAAAACCAAATCAGAGTTCCAGTAATGAGCTGCTACTTTTCATAATATTTATGTAAAAGAAAATGTTAAGGGAGCAGAAGAAAGAGTGTTAGTGAATGAGTGGAAACAGGTAGAATACTCGATCACAGCATCTGATTTCTGCCAGGCACAAATACATCAAAGAAATGGTAATATCAGAGTCCAAATGAAGGAAAGACTTTCCCCAACTTTTTGCAGTATAAAATAGCATGTCTTTTGAAAAAGACTTGATTCAAAGTACGATAAGTAGCCGTCCATCTGGTTCCACTTTTTAAATTATTTGTTCATTTAAGTAGAGCTACAGTACAATATTGAGTACAGCTGGAACTTGATGATCACTGATTAACTGTACCTTCAAATATAATTATTAAATTGCTTATTGATGAGGATATTTTATATCTTGATTAAAGTACCTCATTAACTGATTATAAGAATGTATATTAGCTGATTTTTTTTTTAAGTAACTTTTCTAGCTTAGGGCATCTTTTTATATGCTAAATATATTATGCATAAAAAACAGTGTAACTTCCCAGGATTGAAACATTTACGTAGCATTGAAGGCTCACTTTATATCTGGCAAGTTTAATTTTATTGGATTGGCAGAGTTTTTCTTCAGTATTTTAACAGATTGGATGGTCAAAAGAGTCTTCAGGCTAGGCTTGAGGTAGGGCCACATCTGTGGTTCAATGACAGGCACACATTTTAAAAAAACATGAAAGAAATTGCAAATGGAATCAGTTTCCCATGAAAGGATGCAGATTATTTCATCCATAGGCTTACTAATGGTCTCTCTCAGTTTGCAAATTGCTCTTATACATTCAGATGTCTCATTTCACGATCCATCATTAGGGAAGTCCGTAGACCAAGGTCAATGTTGAATGTTCCTACTGAGTACCTTCCAGTGCCGAATATCCAAAGAGCTGTTCCCCTCTAATATCCAAGTTGTTTTATTACCAGCTAAATGTTCTCTGTGTTACCTGTGAATGAGGGCATTGTGACATTTTAGCAGCTGATTTGATTGAACACAGATGTGAACTATGCTCCATGTGGAGAAGATCCAGAAGGGAAAGATCTTGGCGTGCGGTTCTCATTTTAAAGGAATACATATGATTGAATGGAAGCCGAATGTCTCAGACCCACCACCAGCATAGGTGAATAAATGTATCGTTTACCCATCTGCCCTTCCTGTTGCAAAGGTCAGAAGCTCTAAAAATTAGCAAAGAGTCTGAGCAGCTTTGTCGGCAAGCTGTTTATGGAGAGCTACCACACAGGCATCAATTTGCATTAGACTTACACAAGCAGCTTGTACATTTTTTCTCCTCCTATACAGGTTTTGCATCAGACATTCCCAAAAGAGCCACCAGCCGGAAGTCAGCTTCCATTAGCTGGATCAGAGGTGGGTTCCTACCGGTTCGATCCGGTTCGATAGAGTAGGTAGTAACTCCACGGTGACATCACGGAGCCGGTTTTGTCGGATGGCTCCGTGGGTGCCGCCATCTTAGATTTTGCTTCTACACATTTACAGAAGCTAATTTTTGCTTCTGCGCATGAACAGAAGCTAGTTTTTGACTGCCCCGCGTGTGCTCGTTCGCACGCTTTGCGCACACGCTCGAGGCGCGACCCTGAGCAAATCGGCAGTAAGAAGATTCAGAACCCACCTCTGTGCTGGATGTGTACTCCTTCAATAATTTCAGAAGCTACTCTGAAAAATATAAATGTTCTGAAGTTTGTATAATTATTAAGGACAGCCAGGCCAAAAAAATGGAGGAGCAACACTCAAGGGAAGTGTCTGGAAGGAAAGAAAAAAAATACTGGCAGTAGAAAGACATATTTATTTTTTCATGTAGGTTATTAAGATACCATGCTAAGCTATACTTTGTTTTAAACATGATTTCCTATGCTGCTGCAGTTAGAAAGTTTTATTTAAACATTCTGACAACAAAATCTGTCTTTCTGTAAATTAAGTCCATGATTCCTGCATTCTGGGATGATAGAAATCCCCAGCTTTTTCTATTTCTCTTTCCAGTCCTGTGTTTTCCATCATTGCTCTTCTTTCTTTTGCAGTTTGCCTGAATATAACTCAAAATGTAGTCCCAGAACTAGGCACAAGGGTGAAAGTGCAGTGTAATGAATGCAAAAGAGAATGGAAATACTACTTCCTGTGATTTGGAAAAAGTGCTTCTGTTTATTCATTAATTATTTATTAAACAAATTTATGTAACTCACACACATTAACTCACACACAAGTGATTCTATGCAGCTTACAACATTTTAAAGGTTTTAAAATCCTTTATATAATTATCTATCTATCTATCTATCTATCTATCTATTTATCATATCTATCATGTCTGTCTGTCTATCTGTCTGTGTGTTTCTGGGGGAACCAAATAAACTACTACCGTATTTTGCTTCAACTATTTTGTCTTCAGTTCGTCTAGCCCAATTCTCTGAATATACAAGAATTTTCTTTCAGGTGCTGAGCGTGCTTAGACTGTATTTTGTTTGTTTGTTTGCTTGCTTGCTTGCTTGTTTATTTGTTTTGAGACGAATTTGAAAATACAAAGTTGTTCACAGATAGATAACGTCTGTGATTTATCTCCTGGACATGAATTGTCCAATAAGAATTTCAAGAACTTTTGGAGGAGATAATGGCTTAGGCTTCCACCCTAAGGCAGATTCCATGTTGAACCATATTAGCTCTTGACCCAGCCTCTGCTTTTAATCCACCCCACCTCCTTGTGAAAAAAAAAAGTTTTTAAAAGCCAGATGTGATGGCAAATTAGTTCTGGAAGCAGATTCTCTTCCTTGAGTGGTTTGATTTGGAGGGGGAGGGGGGCTGAGATTTATTTCTCCCTGCATATCCTTTTGTGACTGTCTGTATTTGGCGAGCTGCAGTTTGTTCAGCTGTCCCTTCTCCTGCTTAATCTGGGGTCTTAAAATAAAAACAAATAAACGGATATTCAAAAAAAAGGACACAGCATGGAGACACTGAGAAGTATTTGTTCCTGCACTTCAGCTAAGAGAATTCTTCACTGCTCCCGTGCATTGATTCTCTCCTATGGTTAAAAGAGCTGGCCGTCTCTGCAATTTAAAAAAAAAACTGCATCAGCGGATTCATTGTTTGAGTTCTAGTTACCCAAAATAAAAACAGAAACAACGGCTAATTCATGCTCAGTGCACAGCCAGGGATCCAGAACAAAATTCAGGAAAAGTAGGAAACATTGCCTTGATAATAAAGTGTAAAAATCATCAGAGACTTTCAGTGTGTTTCTTGTACACATTACAATTATGAGTTCTAATTTTGCTCACTCCGATACATTTTTAATAAGAGATACCCACAAAATGTTGACGTTTCTGAATTTTAGAATAACCAGGCATAGAAACAAACTTGACGTAGGGATGTCCTTTATTATTTACTTACGAATCAAATTCTTAATATTGTAGGTAGCAATAGAACCATATCCTCTGAGAATCATCCCATAATTTGCCACCGTCCGTCTGAAAAACGATTGCCTATTTCTGAGATCAGCGGATTGTTTTCATGAAGAGTTTTGAAGCTATGTAGGAGAAATGCAGGATATCCTCATATGAGTAAATCTCAAATAATTAAGATTCAACTGATTGAAGTTCTGGATTGGGTTGAGAGCACCGTGCCTCATACTGTATCTGTAGGTAATTGAGTTAGCCATATCTACGAGACAAATAAATGTTTATTATATCCAGAAAATCCTAGCTTCTCTCCTTGCTTTTTTAACCATAGGAGATAGTGAGAAAGACCTGAATTCTGAAATAATGCTAGCTAGAGTGAATAATCCTGGGCTCTGTCTGCTGTTTTTCTGATGAGGTTTATAGCAGCAGATTCTTAAGATCAGAAACAGGTGAGTGACATATAACTCTAGGGCTAAAAGGGATCTCTCTATCTCTTTTCTGAGAAACTGGAATTGCCTTCTGGTCAGTATTGCAAAAATTATATGTACAGTTTTTCATTCTTTTGAGATAGGAGATAAATGGAAATTACAATGTATGCCCTACAAAAGGCTGAACATACCATATTTTTCGGACTATAAGACACACCGGTGTATAAGACGCACCAAGATTTCAAAGAGGTAAGTAAGAAAAAAA